>BHFT01017942.1:0-60256 GCA_004320025.1 Laticauda laticaudata | reverse complement strand
CCCCCCCCCCCCCCCCAGTTATTCTGTACATTACCTTTTTTTTTTTCTCCCTTGCAGCTTGAGAACTTCCTCTTGGGCTGTTTGGCTTAGCCTACAGGATTCAGTTCTTGGCAATGAAAGTCAGTGAGAACAGCAACAATTGTGTTACCTGTCTGTCAGGTTTGACGAAGGGCTCCCTTTCTGCCAAATGGTAGCCTTGCAATTTGCTATGTATGGTTCTTTCCTATGCTCTCTCTAGTACAACCAATTTCCCACATCACCACCTTTTTGGGGGGGGGGTTGTGAATCTAAATTGGAGCAAAATCTGTTCTCATATCAGATTCTGCAGCAAGATATTGTACACAGAAACATACAAAAGCAATGGAGTGGACCTCCAGCTGCAGGAAATTAGGGGAAATTTGATCCAGATAATTAGGTCGTCTAAGAATGTCCGGGATTACGTGGCATCTCTTTCTAATTTCTAATTTCTCACTTAACAAAGCTCTCTTTTGGAATTATTTGGATCCATTTTCAATATTCTCCAAAAAGTTTTTAAGTGAGAGAAATCACAAACCAGGGGAAAAATGAAAAGCTCTATTCTTCTGTTGGCCATGATGTTGTCCAAGCAGTACATTAGGAATAGCAAAGATAAGTTGTCCTTGGCTCCCCTAACCGCTGGCACCAAAAAATATTCAGAGTTGTCTAGGGTTTCCAGTAAAATCTTACTTACCTTGATGAGTGAAGGATCTGTCAAAGTGGTCCCTGATTCCTCAGCCAAGAGCAGAAGATGAGCAAGGTTGATCCAAGAAGCACGTCAGCTTTGTATGTTTTTAAAAATAATTAATTATTTTATTTCTCAGTTTTCTATCCTACCTTGTTTCTGGTCTATGATCATAATAAAGTTGTGTATTGTTATTATTATTATTCATCACACAGTCAGCCAGATGTTCAAACTGGGTTTGGCATTTTTGTCTACCTATCGAATCCTTATCATGGATGTTTGATGGTGTTACAGATATCACCGCAGGATGTTCCAAGTAAATCTGCCTTCTGCAATTGACTGATGGTAAATTTGTCAATGTCAATGATGGTGTTCAAGTGGTGCTCCAATTATTTTGGGACTTCACCCAAAGCACCTGTTACTGTTAGTACAACCCTTGCTTGCCTTTGCCATAGTTGTTCTATTTCCATTTACACATGTACAGAATAACAGAGTTGGAAGGGACCTTGTAGGTCATCTAGTCCAGTCCCCTGCTCAAAAAAGGAGATTTGTAGGTCTTTGTATTTTGTTATCTTCTCCAGTTCTTTCTCTTCTGCTCTCTCCAGGCACTACCACATCCACTATCCAGACATTTTTGTCTTACTTATCGACAACTGCTAAGTCTCGGGTGTTATGTGGTATGTGCCTGTCTGTCTGGATTCTGAAGTCCCAGAGCAATTTAACTTTTTTCATTTTCTATGGCTTTTTCTACTTTATGGTCCCACCAGTTCTTGCTTACAGGCAAATGATATTTCTTACAGATCTTCCAATACATCATTGTTGCTACTTTGTCATACCGCTGCTTGTAGTCAGTTTCTGCAATCTTCTTGCAGCAGCTTACGAGGTAGTCCACTGTTTCTTCACCTTCTTTACATAGGCAGCACTCACTGTCTGTTGTTATTGTTATTGTTGTTCTTGTTATCTCTTTTATTCATTAAACATGAAACGCAGTCAATGGAACACTTAAAAAATGTATCACAAATATCACTGACTGGCGCTAATAGTTGATACGAGTTGCTGCTAGCATCCTAGGTATCAACCAAGTATTTTCTTAAGATGTACGATGTTCCGAATAGCGCAGTTTTTTGCAATTCCACTGGTGTTATTGCAGGAAGCTGCAATTTCTTGATGTATTTTGTAAAATTCTTGGACATGGTACCAAGTGCCCCGATAACAATGGCTATCACTGTTACAGTGATAATGTTTATTTTTATAATCAATTCAAGGTGCCAAATATACACAGCACTCCTTCCTCCTCTTTTTTATTTTTCCACATAACAACAACTCTGTGAGGTGGGTTAGGCTGAGAGATCCACCTATCCATATCTGACTTAATTTATTGCTATATGGGTAGTCCTTACAACCAGTTGCTCAGTGACTTTACCACTCAGATTGGAAGTTTCGATGTTTGCTCCCCACCACAATCTTGTTATGTTCTGGGCAAAGAATGGAGGCGAGGCAAGAGTGATTTCTAACAGCTCTTTATACTGTGCCTGTATAAACAACTGAACTCCCTGGCTGACACAGCTCCTTTTATAGGAAACTGATCAGCCAAATAACCAATCAGGAGAGAGTATTTTCCTACTCCAATAGAGGACTATATATAACGTATAACAAACCTCATGACCGAATTTCAGGTGCTCAGCAATACAGTTACATTGAAGGCCATTTGCCTGCGGTCACGTAACCATGTTTTACAAACCATTGGTTGACTTCACAACTATGGTGTTTGCATAACAACCACAGATTTGCAAAAAATAAATAAATTGTAAAATCATTTTAAAATCATTTTTCAACTATTATGGATTACAACTGTGATAGGAAGATTCATTATGTCAAAGATTACCTGTACTCTTCTTGGGACAAGAGAAGGCCCAAAATGTAGATGGAAAGTAACCAAGGAGAGAAGCAACCTAGAACTAAGGAGAAATTTCCTGACAGGACAATTAATCAGTGGAACAATTTGCCTCCAGAAGTTGTGAATGCTCTAACCTTGGAAGTTTTTAAGAAGAGATTGGACAACCATTTGTCTGAAATGGTATAGGGTAGTGATGGCAAACCTTTCTGGCACCAAGTGCCCAAACCGGAACACGCATGCATGCACATGCATGAGCGTGTGCCAGACCACTATTCTACCTGAAGACCAACTGGCTGGTGCCTGGTCAGTTTCAATTTCAAGCCAGTTGTGGCCTGAAAACGGCCTGAAAATTGGCCTGTTTGGGGGCCATTTTTTGGTTGTTTTTGGTCATTTTGGACGGGGTCTTTTGGAGTGTTTTCAGGATGTTTTCAGGCCAATTTTGGGCCTAAAATGGCCTGAAAATGGCCCCAAAGCAGCCTGAAAAATGCCCTGGTTTTTGGGCATTTTTCAGGGCATTTTCTGGTGCTCTGGCACCTGCAAAGACCACCTGGCCAGTGCACATGTGCACACCTGAAACCAGAAGAGCAGCTGGCAACGGCACACATTCTCACAGAGAGATGTACAATAGAAAATAATATTTTAATTTCTTACACAGCTAGGTTTCACAAGACTTTTTGTTATGTGTGTTTAAAGTGACCTAAATGAAACAATGTGATTTTGGGGAGTGTACAATAAGAATTAACACTAGCAAAGGAAAACAGAACTCTACAAGGGGAAAAAAAAATCCCAACCTAATATATAGTAGACAATGGGCAGAAATATTTGGACACTGAAGCTATATGAAGTAACTTCTGTATTTAATTTCCTAATACAGACCTGCCAACCCCTGATAAAGGAAAATCTGAAGACTCATGAAAAAAAATCTGGAGATTCTATAAAAAATAATGAGATTCTATTTTTTTCCCAATCAAGATTAAACCTTTTCATCGCAGGAAGTCATTAACAGTTTATTTAAATGTTTTTATTTGTGTTCCCTGTTGTAAGAAGATGCAGCTTTCTTTGATGATTCTAATTGGTCATCACTAGGACGAAACTTAATGCAAGGTGTCATTTCTTCTGGATAAGCCAACTTCATGGACAAAATGTTAGACAAGGTGCCATCAAGATGCCATTCTTTTTCTTTTAACATCAGACATGGGTATATTTTAATGAATTTTACTATGGAACTTTACTAAATGCAGAGAAACTGGACACAAAGTTGCATGTGACAATCGCAAACACTAAAGCGGTCACGTGAATAACTAACCAATCAGAGCGTGTTATATCCGGTCGTACAAAAAGCAAAATGGAGGCGCCCAAAGCAAAAAGAAATGTGCTGTATGTATGTATGACTGTATGGTAATATCGATATTGCGTGATCTGAGAAGTGGCGTCATGTCGTTTGTGTGAGAATCAGATTTAAGCATGTATAAAGCCGACCCCCAAATTTGAAAAAAAAAAAAGCGTTTTTTAAATTCGGCATGAGATTGAGGAGCCTTGTCGTGAGACCGTGAGAAATGACAAAAAATCGTGAGACTCACGGCAGAACCTTGAGAGTTGGCAGGGCTGCTAATATAACATATTTATATATTAATTCCCATAACACAGATCAATTTTTGAAAAATAATATGCAAGAGATGAGTACAAATATGTTTCCTTTCAAATACAAGATCAGGTATAACTCATTTTAATATTTAATGAATTAGTGTGTCAAAAATAATAAATGAAGTCTAATACATTAAATATAGCCTCACCTTCTGTAAGTACCTTTGAAGATAGGCCACAGGTGTATTTCCAAGCTCTTTTCCAGCTAGTTGTCTGAAAATGTTGAATGTCACTAACTGGTCGCACAGAACCAAAATGGGCCACTGAAAAAGACCATTGTGGCCATCAAGTTTAATTCATGCAGAAATATAACTTGGAAAATGTATGAGGGACAGCTATCTGACCTCTGTTTGAAGAAATCCACGGAAAGGAAAGATTACCACTTCCTCAGACAAATGGCCACCTTGTTGAGCTGCTACCCGAATAATCAACCAGAATCTACTTTTCAAGATCTTGATCTCATTTCTGGCAATTTAGACCAAGGGTCTTCAAACTTGGCAGCTTTAAGACTTGTGGACTTCAACTCCCAGAATTCCTGAGCTAACGTGACTGGAGGAGGAATTCTGGGAGTTGAAATTCACAAGTCTTAAAGCTGCCAAGTTTAAAGACCCCTAATCTCGAGACTGATGGAGAACAGGTCATGCCCTTTGACCTAGGCCTTGACTTACAATCCCAACTGCCATCAGAATTTATGTTGCTAAGCAGGATTGTATTGTAAGTGAACTGTCCCCAATTTTAAAACTTTTGGGGGGGGCATGTTTCTTTAGGCAAATCACTGCAGTTATTAAGTGAATCTGGCTTCCCCTATTGGCCTTGCATGTGGGAAGCCAGCTGGGGAAGCTGCAAATGTCAACCACTTGACTACAAAATGCTACGACTATTATAAATAACTGGCGGTTGCCAGGCACATGTATTTTGATCATATAACCTTGGGGATGCTGCGACAGCCATAAATGCAAACACTGGTGATCGGTTACTCTTTTCCCAGTGCCACTGTAACTTTGAAGGGTCAGCGGTGCGGTGGCCTAGAGGTGGAGCTCTCACCTCACATTCAGGAGGTTGTGAGTTCAATCTTAGGTAGAGGCAATCATTTCTCTCTCTGGGCACAATGAGAATATATCTGCTGTATTGTTGTGGTTCGCTGGCAGCAGATGTGGATGGCTGAGGGCTGGGACAGCAAGGACTCAGATGAGGGGCCGGTGTGTGATGCAAGAATGGGGCCAGAACCAATAGGGAGTGGAATGCTGCCTTTGGGGATTGTGGAGGCTGGCAGCAGCAATGAAGAGATCCCTGAGGAGCCCGTGTCCAGCGCGTATGCGCGCAGGGCTGCTCAAAGGAAAGAGCAGCTGCAGCAACACAGGTGACTCGGGAGTAAGGCTTCAAGGTAATGGCCCCTCCCTTAGGAGATAAAAGCTAGCTGAGAAACCGGAGTTCTTTGCAGGAAGCAAAGAAGTTTTTGCACTCAAGCCTGGTGGACGTTAGGAATATCTGTGTTGGTGTTTGAAGACTCTTTGGTTTGAATTATTGCTTAGGAACTTTATCTGGTGTTCTTGGCAGCCTTGCAAAACCTTGGCAAGGCTCTTTCTTATCAGAGCTAATTGGTTTGAAGCAGCCTTTTACCCAGGAAGGAACGGGATTCGTAAAGAAACATTAAAAGGTTGTGCTGTTACCTTTGTCTCGTGTTTGCTTCCTTGGAACCAGGTTTGGATCAGAACAGCATTGGTGACAGGAAGAGCATCTGGCCACTAAATATTCAGCTCCATTTGGTTGGGCAGACTCCACCTTGCAAGGGATTGTGGGGTCATTAAAAGAAGATGATTGTAACTTTGAATGGGGCACTAACTGGATGGTGGCAAGTCCAGGACTTACCTGTACTGTTCTCAGTCTGCTCTCCTCTGAGAGGAAAGAAATATCTTCATCTCTCAATGACTCCTTATAAGATTTTATGCCAATCTCAGGGTCTCCTTGCTCCAAGCCTGGCCTAAATTATCTGAATCATTCTTAAAGGATGGGGCCCAAACTGGGCATGATCCTCAAAATGGAGTCTGAGCAAGGCCAGCTCCATTTATTCTGACTTTACACTTGGCCCTTCAGTCTATTTTAGCGAAATTCGAACACACTCGTTCTTTACCTTGCAGAATCAGAGACCACTTTGTGCGGCTTAGCCTCCCCCTCCTCAAAACAATCCCATGATGGGTAATTTGCCATTTCAAGAAAAGTGTAATAGGGGAAGAAAGGCAATGCTGTTTTTTTTCTTAAAGCACTGTTGAGTGTTTACTTTAAAAATCAAATAATGCCATTTGAAATTCCAAATAAAAAGGAAGTTTGGTATCTCAATCGCTCTACCCAAGCTCCAAAAATAATAATATGAATTAATGATTGACCTGAGGTTTATTCACCTGTTTGCTCTGGTATTCATAAAAATGCACAGTTGCCTTAGAAACCGGTACATCATACAGATTTTCGACTATCCTTGATCTAAAGTGCCCTCTCTTAAAGAAATGCATACAGTTTCTCATGAGAACCCTTTCCCCCCTTTCTCCCACCCGTTTGTTTGGAAAGGAAGAAGTAATGAATTGGCTTGTCTTTTAATGGGGCCATTTTGATCTTTTCTCGCCTCTGCAAACAGTCTCTGATGGAGAAATGTTGCGCAGTTGCTTTCGGAAGGTTTCTGGAACAGCACCATCCAATGCTTGAAGTCTGGAATGTCACTGGGTTATTTGAAGCATATTTCCCAATTTTTGCACTTGGAGCTGAAATTATAATGTAAACAGAGGTCCTTCCCTGTTTTTATAGGGTGGGATTTGGGTTGTGTGTTCCTAACCACCATCTTGACTTTCCTGATACACACAAGCCATGGACGGCTCTTGATTTCATCAACATCTCTTCTCACAGATGTATTTTTACTTGTGTACGGCAACAAAACTTTCAAGATATTCGCCTGCAGCACTGCAGTACTGCAGGCTAATTCACTGCCCACTGCCAGCAGTTCGATCCTGACCGGCTCAAGGTGGACTCAACCTTCCATCCTTCTGAGGTCGGTAAAATGAGGACCTAGATCGTTGGGGGCAATATGGTGACTCTCTTAACCACTTAGAGAGGGCTGTAAAGCACTGTGAAACGGTATATAAATTTAAATGCTATTGCTACATGAACTGCATTTACAGGGAAGAATAAGGCAGGATTCAGAAATCAGATAACAGATCATCAGAGTTGGAAGGGACCCTATAGCTCAACCCCCCATCAAAACGGGAGACCCTTCACCATTTCTGACAAATGGCAGTCCAATCTCTTTTTGAAGGTCTCAAGTGATGATGCTCCCACAACTTCTGAGGGCAACTTCTGTTCCATTGGTTGATTGTTCTCACTGTCAGAAGGTTTCTCCTTATTTCCAGGTTAAATCTCTCCTTCTTTTCCGGAAATACTGGAAGTGACGAAATGGGCCTAGTTTTCAGCCTGAAAAGCCTGCAGAAGCCTTCCTCAAGCCTCTGGGAGGCCGAAAAAGGCCTCAAACCAGCGGAAAATCAGCTGTGAGGCACAATGTAGGTAAGAGGGTGGTGGGGGAAGGTGGGGAGGTGGACGATTGCACGCGCATGCATAGGGGGGCATGCATTGCCTTCTGGGCACTGGCACGCAAGTGCGAGGGTATAAGTGTGCACACAATTTTTGGCACAGGAGCCCAAAAATGTTAGCCACCACTGCCCTAGGCCAAGGGTGTCAAATTCAAGGCTTAGATATGATCCACTGGGCTGTCCTGGAAACAGTGGACTGGCCTGCAGTGCCTCTGCCAGAAAAAAATAGAGCTTGGGAGGGCAACACACAGCCTGTTTTCACAGACAGAGGGTTGCAGGAGGCCATTGTGGCCAAAAATGGATCTTGGGAGGGCTGCGGGTGGCCCTCCCGAGCTCCATTTTCACTGGCAGAGGGTTGCAGGAGGCTGTTGTAGCCAAAAATGGAGTTTGGGAGCCTGTTTTTTCTGGCAGAGCACTCAGGCTGCCATAGGCGTCCCCAACACAAGTGATGTCCAGCTGGCCATGCCCACCCCGCCCCCCTGA
Source organism: Laticauda laticaudata (assembly GCA_004320025.1). Classification (NCBI taxonomy): domain Eukaryota; kingdom Metazoa; phylum Chordata; class Lepidosauria; order Squamata; family Elapidae; genus Laticauda; species Laticauda laticaudata. The sequence goes on along the minus strand of BHFT01017942.1, from coordinate 51,960 downwards.
GGTCAAACACAACCTTGATACAGCCCTCAATGAAATCAAGTTTGACAGCCCTGCCCTAGACTGCTCCACTCTTCCTTCTTCTCTTCTCCATTACCTGAGCCAGTCAGATGGGAAGTGTTTTACTAGCCAACCATCATTTCTGAAGGCTGATTAATTATCATTTTCCCAAAATAGTTACTAAATCACCAAGGAAAAGGTGGTTGGATAGGCTTGGTCCTTTCGATGCAGTATTTTCAAACCAGGAATATCCTGAAGAAAGGTATCAAAAGACCGATCGTGTGTTTCTGAGAAAGTGAGCACCATATGACCCTTCATACCAAGTGGTGTCAGAGCCAACATTTTATTATATATTATTTTTCAAACCCAAGGAGGTTTGTTTTAGAAGGAACATTGCAGGGTGCTTTTCTTTTACAGAAAGGCAAAATATTCTCAATGTTTTTCTACGACTTTGGTCTTACGACCTAACCATTTGTTCGTTTTCACTGCATTTTTATGTCATTTTTAAAAATGATTTGGCATTTTATACATTACAGTTTACATCAAACTTTATAAATTCCTGCTCTATAGCACAGTGTGTTGTATTCTTAGATAGAATACACCAGCTTTAAGTGGCAAAACGGCATAATTTAGCCAATTTGATGAGGGAATTGTGGGAGTTGGGAGTCCACAGTTGCCAAGTTTGAAAAACACTGGTTTATTGATTGTCCCTTTTTAATTGCTTTTCCTGTTTTTATAGTATTTCATATGATGACAACTGTTAAGTCAGCTTGCAATCTTTTGACACAAGATGTGTTGAATTCTTAGCCATGAAAACTAGCTGGGTGACTTTAGCTAGCCATTCTCTCTCTCAGCCCAACCCACCTCACAAGACTGTTGTTATGGAGGAAATAGGAGGAAGGTCTGTTTAATATGTTCACGAACTTGAGTTGTTTGTAAAAATAATAACAATGTGGAATATCAACAAACAAGCAGACAAACAAATAACATCTTTTCAACCAATTAAAGAAATGAAGCTTGTGTCAACATTTGCAAGTGACAAAGCTGGCTCATTTCTGTTTTTTAATAAGATCCAGTAGCAAGATTTATTTGTTCGTTTATTGACTAACCAGTGGAATGGTAATAAATCTGGCAAGGCTTGGTTTTTATTCAGGAACTGTTATGAAGGGGAGATAGAGTCATTTCAGCTCATATTTCTCTTCTGAGATCCTAACTGTGGGATACTGTGAGGTTGATTTAAATAACCCATCACCTGACATGGTCTTTATATGTGCTGGTTCAGTAGTGGGATTAAAAAAAAAATTATGTGGGCATGGCTTGGTGGGCGTGGCAGGGGAAGGTTACTGCAAAATCCCCATTCCCTCCCACCCCACTAACCTGCTTTCCAGCTCCGTTCTCCTGTGCAGGGCAACCAAAGAAGACCCAGACGATCAGCTGGGACTCAATGGGAGGCAGAGCATAGATGGGGTTGGTGGGCCAGTCAGAGGTGGGATTTGCCAGTTCTCCAAATTACTCAAAATTTCCGCTACTGGTTCTCCAGAACAGGTCAGAACCTGCTGAATATCCCCTCTGAAGTGCACTATTGGCACCCCAGTTTGTGGGTGTATTTGCATTTTTGTGAACTCATCTCCAAATCATTTGGCAAGATCAACATGGTTGTCCCTGGTTTCTTTATTTTTTTTTTAAGTTCCCAGATTGTGTCACGGTCTTTCTTTTTATTCCTATTTGCTACCTGTTTTGTTTTCTCAAAAGGGAGATCATTCCAGGAATGCCTTTCCTTGCTGAATGAAGATTGCTGAAAATGAAACAGGAAGAATTGCATTGCTGTCCCTACATTCTTGCGGTCAACAACGATACGAATGGGTGACTTGCTTATATTTTGAAGTATAATTCTGCCTTTGTTCTCCTCTTCCTTTGTGAGCACATCTGAGCAGACAGGAACTAAAATCGCCATAGTTGTATGTTTGGCTTAGATAAAAGTATCTTCAGGCTGTTTGCCATCCTACACTTCAGATTCTTCAACCTCTCGTTGCCAAGGAGTTTCCTCAGGGATATTTTCAAGCATGAGTGTGGCCTCCAAGCCCCACCAACAAAGAATTTAGCAGCCATCTGTCCTCTGTAAAATATCTTAGAGAATAATTTGCAAAAAAAAATTGATCAAAAAAAGAGAAAGAAACCTCAGTACAGCTGAACCATAGCCTGCATCCTTGAGTTTTCTTATTCCTCCTACCTAAACTCTTCCATAAGCATCAGATCTCCATGTTGTAAGTTTTCCCACCCTATTCTGCTTCACTGGCTGTTCTTGTCAAAATAAGATACTCATTAGCTAATGACACCACTGTGTATATTTCCTAAAACATACCAGGAAAAAAAGAAGCAAAAATTTGTTGCTTTTGGCCAAGGCTTATTTTGGCCATTAGTTATTCCTTAACTAACAAAACCTTCAATTCCCATAGAACAACCTTGTAAAAAAAGAGAGAAAACAAAAGGCTGTATGATTTTTAATGTATTCTCACAATATGATGGAAAAGTATTTTTCTATTTTAAGTTATGAATAAATGTTTTGAAAGCCCAGTTAAGATAATCAATACGTTAAAAAAAAAGGCCAGGACTTCAGCTGCATAGCTGTAACTGTAATCAACTTTCTTTTTTCCTGCAGGAAGTCTGCATTATATGTATTTATAGCTATCTGCAGGTTTTGTGTTATTACATGTGTTGCCAAATTATATATTAAGTCACTGTAGGCAGATCAGGGAAAAGCTATAGCACAAAAATCGTAGTGTTAAGACAATTAGAGGTAGTATTTGGATCCACAAAGCTGGTAGGATTTGTCAACGTCATAATGGTCATATGAAAGCCATTGTACTTGGATTTCATTTAAGTAGTTAAGGATGTATTTGTGGAAAAAAGTATTTCTAGCTAAAGAACCCAGTTGGAAAGCAATTTTTCTAATCAGATGACTTTGAAACAGATTTTCTCTTTTCCCCTAGACAAGGGTAAGATCTGTTGCAGTTATGGATGGATTAGTGTTCATCAGAATTCAGATTTAATTTTTCAGTTGGATAGCTTAATTTAAGACAGGATTCTCAGTTTAATTTCATTTCTGAAGCATTAACATTCAAAGGATTCATACCATAAGTGGCATGAGTTTTGTTATAGCCAAATGAATACTTGCTTAAACAAAATATACTTGACATTTCTTATCTTACCAAATAATCAGTATGTATGTTTTCTTTTGAAAAGCTGTTCACACTGAAAAGCCAAATTCCACTCTAATTTCTAAATATGTTGTAGAAATAACTGCCCACAATGAAGATATCATCTAGTATTTTCTGGTTAAATCTTATTTGAACACATACAATATTATTACATATTTTCAAAATCTGAAGTACATTTAAGGAATTGAGGATGTTATCCATTATACTGATGCCTTTTTGTTATTATTACAAAATCTGTTCCAAATTTTGGCAAAGCACTTCAGTTGCAGGGTATAATTTGAAGTTACTCCTCATTTGTGGATAGGTGGTTTTTCTTACCAATTCTTAGGTCAGGAATGGGACAGTGGAAGGAATGATGTACTCATGTTGGCAATACCTTATCTGTCCAGCTTTGGGATTCATGTGGAATATGCCTCATCATTAAACATAGGGATAAAAGTGACTTTTATTGGACAACCATTTTCTCTATAAATAGTGTTACAGTCTTTGAAATATCTTTCCTTCCTGATGTCTATCAGAAGATAATTTGTGTCTTAAACTAGCTTTATGTTTTCTGCTATTTATCTGTTTTACTCACATATAGATTTTTATAAATTATTGTTTTACATATATTAGCTTTTTAAAATGTATTTTTATGTTTTTTTTAAATTTTTCATAATTTTAAAAATTGTTTGTATCCCACCTTCCATAGAGTAGAGTAGAGTAGAGTAGAGTAGAGTAGAGTAGAGTAGGAGTAGAGTAGAGTAGAGTAGAGTAGAGAAGAGTAGAGTAGAGTAGAGTAGAATAGAATAAACAGAGTTGGAAGGGACATTACAGGTCTTCTAGTCCAACCCCCTGCTTAGGCAGGAAATCCTACATTACTTCAGACAAATTTTTATTCAATCTACTTCCAGTGTTGGAGCATTTACAACTTCTGGAGGCAAATTGTTCCACCAATTAATTGTTCTCACTGTCAGGAAATTTCTCCTTAGTTTTAAGTTGCTTCTCTCCTTGATTAGTTTCCACCCATTGCTTCTTGTCCTGCCTTCAGGTGCTTTGGAGAATAGCTGGATTCCCTCTTCTTTGGGGCAGTCCCTGAGATATTGGAAAACTGTTATTATGTCTCCCCTCATCCTTCTTTTCATCAAACTAGACATACCCAATTCCTGCAACCCTTCTTTATATGTTTTAGCCTCCAGTCCCCTAATCAACTTTATTGCTCTTCTCTGCACTCTTTCTGGAGTCTCAACATCTTTACATTGTGGGAACCAAAACTGGATGCATTATGCTGGCTTATGTCTTTAATTAAGATTTGAGTAACTAATGCATATGTCAAATCAACCTTAAGGTGAGTCCTGTTGCTGCCATCAATCCTTCTTTCTGATCAACCCAGCTATTGAAGCTGGAGTATGCTTTGAACCAAAAAGAAAGTACAGATAATGTGCCCAAAAGAGTGAGTCCAAGTTCATGGGCATCCCATTGGTAACAACTATAAATACCCTTCTTTGATTGTGTAATTTATTGGAATGTATAATTATTTTAAATCAAACATGGCCTTGATACATATCAATATTTTCTTCTTGTAGGCATGTGTTTTTTAAAAAAAATCATTTTTTTTGGCATACAGTTCTATGAAGGCAGAGCTCAGGAAACTTTAAATCGGCCACTATTCTTAGAACATCAAGGCAAAGCTGTTGGCAAATGTAAAATAATATATTAAAACTATATTTATTTTCTAGGAATGTATTATTTTCAATGTCTTTTTCCTATTTAATCTAGCAAAGAAGAAAGGAGGGGAAATGGTTGTAACTTGATTATGAGTAACCCCAAGATGTAATGTTCCTATCCTCAGTCAAATGCTTTCCAAGTCAAGCAGATGTACATATTAAAATAAATAAGCAAGCATGTAATTTGCAAGTTAGAAAACCTAATGGAATAAGTGAGAAGAGATTTTCCTCTATAAAGAGACTTTTCCCTGTAAACTAGCTTTCCCCAGACTAACATTCTCTAAAGGTATTGGGATAAACCCTCCTAGAATTCCCAGACCATTACAGAAATTTACATTTTAAATGACAGAAATTATTTAAAATTGAAAAGCAGAAAGGTTATGCATTATTATTTCAGAGGGTCAGAAGGATTTAGAACAGGGGTCTACAAACTTGGCAAAACCCATGCTGCCTGGGAAATTCTGGGAGTTGAAGTCCACCAGTCTTCTCAAACTTCTAAGTTTGAAGACCCTGATCTAGAAGTTCAACTTGGTTTGGATTTGCAGAAAAAGGCTTTCCAAGTTCAATCTGTTAAAAATGTATTTTCTGGTTTCAGGATCCTTCCAAACCAAATTGTTTCATGGGTAAAGAAGGTAAGATTATAATTTGCCCTGTATAGATTTTTAGATTGGGTTCATTTCTTCCGGAACACTATTTCACTGGTGAAAATCCACAGAATAATGATCCCCTGAATGCCTCTAAGACTCTCCTCTAGATCAGTCTACTTAAAAATGCAGCAATTTCACTCCCAGAATTCCCTAGCCAGTAGGCTGGAGAATTCTGAAAGAGCTAAAATCCACACAAGTTCAAGTTGTCAAAGTTGAGAAATACTAATCTAGATATCTCCTATTTCTTCTAGTTAGGAAAGGTCATAAACTACTTTAAAAGAAAATGCTGCAGATTATTTTTTTAATGTTGCAATCAAAATGGCATATTATCATGAAAAAAAGTTAAATATGTGTAAAACTTGTGTGTTGATAGGCATTTCAACAATTATGGCCTTGAACTGGAAGCCTTGTGATGGAGTTGTTCTAGCCCCTTTTCTAGGAAACTTCAGGGACTATTAGTGAGAAAGAGCACGAACTTTTAGCTGAGACATTTTCTCACCCTTCAAAAAATAATACACCATTGGGATAGAGGTAAGTCAAGAGACTTAAACTTCTGAAAAAGCTTGGAGAACAGATATGTGGTCAACCTGAAGAAGCCTACTGCTTCATTAGGAACTGGATGAATTAAAAGGGACTCCATATCTGGCCAGAATAGTGTTTGCACTATTTGGCGAGGAGATCCCCACAGAAGATAATAACAAAAATTTTATGTGCAGAAATGAATAAATTAACATTTGAAATTAAAGAAAACACTGAATATTTTGAGGTATGGGATCTGTTTTATCAATGGTTAAATGAGAGAAACAGGAGTTAGAACCTCAAAAACTGCAAGAGAAAGATTAATTTTAATATTAGGGTTGATCACTGTAACTTATTAATTTTAATTAATTTTGATTAGTACTAATAATTAATATGTATCAATATTATGAGGAAAAGGCACTGTTATTATAACATTATTATTAGAGATCACTATTGTTATTGCTATGATGAATATTACTCAAAAAAAATGTAACCAGACAGTTTATATGGATTTTGAACATATTGCTTTCTATTTATATTAATAAAAAAATAAAAATATTTTTTTTAAATAAAAGGGACTCCATGTTTATATTATTTTTTTCATGTTTCCTTGAACATCAACCATTCTCCTACCATCTGTTTCTTGATTTAAGGCCATAAACTGACAGCAAAATTGACCCAGACAGATTAAGAAATGTCTGTACTTCCCATATTCACACTACTTGGCCATTCCTCTAAAATTACTCATTTCCCATTTGTGAAAGCTTTCTGCTTCTTTATACTGACAAGAATCATTTGATTAAGTTGATCATCCATGGATGTTTAAAGCCCCCGAAGAGCCCTCTTACCTTTTTAATGTCAAAATGTATCACTGAATTAAAAATTTATGAGAAATTGTATTTATGTATCTGGGGTCTCAATATCAAGCTAAAAATTCTTTGGCATCTCACATATACAGCTGCCATACTTCACACAGGTGCAGCAATAAATTTCTACTCTTAATACTCAAATCTGCATTCATTAATCAGCTGACAGCAGAAATAGTAAGATAAGTTGTTTTATTGCAGAAAAGAAGGAAGTCATATATACGTGTGGGCTTCCAGTACTTTCAACAAAGCATGTTCCACACCTAAAATTTCAAGGGAGATTAATTTTTAAAGAAAACCAAAGGAGTCCCTTATGTGAGCTGAAGATTCTGTGTCCTCTTTGAGGAGCAAACCTCCTGACTGGTAATATTAATACCACCAACAAGCCACAATCTTCTTGAATTGAGATACATACTTCAGTCTGACTGCAGCATTAGAAAGAGACTATATTTTTTGTATTGTATGCTGAAGATCCTGGGCACTAAAAGGCTCAGTTTTTCACCATTCTCATCCCTTGTTATCCAATGTCCCTTTAATGACACTCTCAAATTTAAAAGAAACCAAAACACACAGCCAGGTAAAATATGAAATATGACTAAACAATCCCCTGGACTTATTACTGTTGGTCATTGGAATTAGGGGGTCCAATGCCAGTAGGAAGAAACCCCATCAGCTGGAGTTAGTTTTGACTCCTGATGACAAGATAATTGTTAAAAAATTTCTACAATTTAATAAAGAAATCATAACCAGGTAAAACGTTCAAGGAGGTGGAAGCATCAAAGATAGCAAGACTCAGATCTGCAAAACCCAGTCTCAAGCACTTAACAAAATAGCTGAGATTAAAACTCACTGAGAGGCTCAAGGCCACCAAATGCAAAAAAAACCCCATACTGTATATACAACACAATGTTAACTACTGTTAATTTACAGGCATTGATATCCTACTTCTATTTTAGATAGTTTGCTATTTGTCCTGCAGTTAAGCTAGAAACCAGATTACATCCTTGGAAAAGAAGGCTACATGGTCCTTTTTCTCCACATCTTCCCCCCATAACCATGAATACAGAGCTTCCAGATACAGTAGAACCTCTGGTCACGACCGTAATTTGTTCTGTAACTTCAGTCGCAACCTGATTTGGTCGTGACCAGAACTGAGACTAACTGAGCATGCACTTACAAAAAAAATGGCATGGAAGGGGAAATCAGTGCAGAAGAGGAAATTGGCCGTGGCCATGTTTGATCGCCATCTTAGTATTAGTTTGTGACCAGATTCAAAAATGTTGTGAATTTTTGGGTCGGATCCCGATTTGGTCATGGTCAGAAGCATTTGTGACCAGAGATTCCACAGTAATATGTGGTGGAGTTTCATTTTGATGCTCTCTTCTCTTCATTAAATAGCCCATCAGAACCAATATTCTGAAACAAAGATGTGCACGTTGACAACATTACGGTGTGAGACAACCCCTCCGACAACGTAGTTCATCTCCAACTTCAGGGTGGCGTAGAAAGGACCAATGATGGGCTTCACTTGTCGAACGACCCCTGTGAGTGGAGAAACAGCAACAACAGCAACAATAATTAACATTTTTAATTGCAGTGGCATGATGAGCATTGCTTTGGTTCCTTTTGCTAGATCATTCCTAAATAATGATTCTGAGAAGCTGCTGTTCCATCGCTCTGGTTTTTGGTTTATGGAAAGCTACAAACTCCTTTTCACTTTCAGGATCCATTAAGACTTCTAGGTGAGGTCATTGAGAAAACCACTTCTCTGCATCTCTAGGAAGCAGGAAATTTACTCCTGAACTGATGGTGTACCCAGTAAAAATTGTCATAAATGTATAAAATGGCTCAGAAAATAGGATTTTGAGGGTATGCACCTCACCTTATTTGTATATGATTTTTTAGATCATAGTATGTTCAAGAGTGTTTCAATAGAAATATTCAGTAAAATGTAGATATGAAACAACACTTGGATATTTTAATTGGGATAAAAATGATTGTGGTCTAGGATTAACAGGAATCTAAAGTTTATCTTATTCCCCAGTTAACGAGCATCACATAGTTAACCTTGGATGATCTCAAAAGCTAAACAAAGCTGGACTAGATTACTCCTTAAATAGGAGACCACTTGGAAATCCAAAGGGTTGCAAACTTGTGGGAAAACATCTTCCAAGAAAGCAACAGGAAAGAAGACCCTTTGTGTGTGTTGTGAAGGCAATTGAACTGACTTGACTTGAGGGAGTCTTTCTTTGCCAAATATGTTGTGGTTCGCCAGCAACCTGTGCAGATGGCAGCGGAATCGGACAGTGGGGAAGAATGGGGACCAGTCCAGGAGTCTGGGGAGGACTCGGATGAAGGTCCTGTGTCTGATGCAGAGATGGAGCCAGGACCATCTGGGAGTTGTGTGCTGACTCCAGAGCCTTCGGAGTCTGGCAGCAGCAAGGCAGAGGAACAAGGGGAGCCTGTTCCCAGTGCGTGTGTGTGCAGAGCTGCCAGAAGGCAAGAGCAGCTGAGACAAAAGGAGTGATTTGGGAGGAAGTTTTGGAGGTGATTGCCCCTCTCAAAAGGTATAAAAGACATGCAAAGGTAAAGAAACCTTTGTAGGAAGCAAAGTTGTTCATTCTGTTCAGATTAATCCTTGGAGCTCTGTGTAGACTTTGTACTTCGGTTTGGTTTTTTTATAGTTCATTTGGCACTTTTTTGCTGGCAGCACTTCAAAGGAGAGAAAAGTGGGTGCTTATCTCGAGGGACTGTTTGGGACTCATTATAGGCTGGGAATGAACATAATTCCTAGCACTGAAATAAAACAAGAGTTGTTTTAACTAAGCGTGTGCTTAATTACAGTCTCAGGAAGCCTTGGTCAGAACATAATATCTGAGCAACTTCTCAGTTTATGCTGCAGCTTTCTTAATGCTATTTTATTTCTGTGATGTTACATTTGTTATGGCCATAGCCTGACAATTCTCTCTCTCCTAATAAATATTTGATGGACCACTTAATTCACATTGAGAATGTGCAGAAATGAAAAGGCCAGCAGAGTGCAGGCAGAGAAAGAGCCAGGCCACTAATTTCATAATAAAGATTCCTTCCTTCCTTCCTTCCTCCCCCCCTCCTCTCTTTCTCTTTCTCTCCAGTTTATTCATTCTGCTAAGCGGCTATATTTACAGGACTCTTACAACTGTAAAAACAAGGAAACAATATAAGGTGAAGGTCCCTGTGATTGACATTATAGAATCATAGAATTGTGGGGTAGAATAGAAAGGGATCTTGGAGGATCTCTATCCCAGCCCTCTGCCCAGTGCACAGATCCTCCTAACTTCCCAGATATATGGCTATCCAGTCCTTTCTTGAAAACTCCAATGATTGAGTCCCCACAACTTCAGGAAGCAGGCTGTTCTATGAATTAAGACCTCTCACAGTCAGGCAAGTCCTGCTAATTTCAACTTTGGATCTCCTCCTGGAAAGCTTCTATCCATTGCTTCATGTTTTACCTTCAAGTCTTAAGGAGAAAAAAAAAATCTGTTCCCCCAACAACCCCTCATGTATCGGAAAACTGCTGTCCCTTCTTTCTTGACATTAATACAATTATTGCTATTATTGTTGCTACTCCAAATCCAATAAATTAGGACAGCATCCAAGCACACCAGAACAGGTTTTTGTGGTTGGGCAGAGATATTCAGAAACTTCTGATCTCTGTGTTCCCCTTTCTCTAGCTAAACATCTCCATCTTCTTCCCCATCAGAACCTCTGAGTCCCATAAAAAAAAAAGTTTATCAAATTGGGTGGATCACACGGGTGGTCTGCTTTATGACTGCTATGACCTACAACCAGAGGTGGGATTCAAAAATCCCAGCAACTAGTTCGCTGCCCAGTTTCTGGGTGGGTGTGGCCATGATGGGAGTGGCCTACCGGAACTTCCAGGAGGGCCATTTTTCGCTTTCCCACGCATCCGGAGGCTTCCTTTGGGTGTCTGGGAAGGCAGAAATGGCCTCTTCCGGGCTCTGAAGACCCTCCGGAAGCTGGAAACAGGCCCGTTTCTGGACTTCCAGAAGGCCAGTTTTCCCCCCTCCTTGAGCCTCCATGCAGACCCTGCACTTACCTGCATCAAAAATGGGCCATGTGAAGACTCTTGGGAGAGGAGGGGAGGGGTGGGCAGGGCCAGCTGGTTGGTTCAAATACCGGTTCGGTGAACCAGATGCAACTTTAACATCCGGTTTACCTGAACTGGTCTGAACTGGTAGAATCCCAGCCCTGCCTACAACTGGAATGGACAGAAGGCATTACTGTCCTAAATCAAGGCCTACCTGCAGATCCCTTAAACACAGGTGTGTCTCTGGGTATGGCCAAAAAAATCAAAATGGTAGCCAAGTCATTGTAATAGAAGTGCCACCTATTTTTATATATATATATATATATATATGCTGCATTTAAAAAAAAAACCTCAACAGGACAACTAAGACAAAGCCAGAAAAGATATAATTGGGAGGTAGATTTTTTTAAAAGCCAAGACTGTGCTTTTTATTAACTCAGGGCAACTGTATCAAAGTTTTACTTTGCAGGAATTAGTGGCCTTGCCTGAATACAGGTGGCATTAGAGAATTAGGCAGAGCTAAGCGGGGGGGAAAGCCTTCTAATACCGCAGGCTTTAATAAAACCTTTTTGTACAGGCAGGAAATGAATTCTTCCCTGACAGCTGGTAAAGAGAGAGAGAGAGAGGTATATATATTCTCGTTGAAAATCTGTAAAAGGATTTAAAGAGAACAAGTGGAGGTTTTACTTCTGTTTACCCTTCCTCCTGGAACAGCTGTGACATTTTCCAGTCAGAGATGCAAAAAATGGTCCTCTTTGGCTCACTTAGTTTGTTACACCAAACTAATATACAAGGTGGGCTACAGTCAGCTCAACTCTTGGTCCACCCATATCCCCTTATCGTAATTTCTGGGCGCCGAGAAACCCACCCAGCCTTTGTTTTGGTCCATAGCTTCACTCTCCCCACCCCCGGCCCTGCTTTTGCAGCCTCTAGATCCCTCAACACAGGCCCCAAATCGTCCCATTGCTTTCTGGCATTTCAGAAGGTGGCCGGTGGTTGACCTGCATTTCTAAATTCACACCTGGAAGAGAAGGCACCATTAGACAAGCCAGTTCCGGTCACCTACCGCCTCCTGGTGGTGAAAATTTACAAGGCAATAATGTTGACCCTTCAAACATCTTCAACTGGCCCACTGCAAGTGGGTGACGCCTGGCTCCAGCTGCTGGAGTTTTTGGGAAGCAGGGAAAGGCTTCCTCTAATCTCTGAAGTGAGCTTTCAAGCTGCAAGGAGGCCGTTGGGTAAGAAGATAGTCTTTGGGTACAAACACACACACACACACACATTCCAAAGAGCGATCCGAAAAGGATTTGAAACACCTGCTTTCATACAGAAGCTTTCTTTTATACTGCTTACTTCTCTCTTTTATAGCTGAATTTCAGTTCCTAATTCCGATTCTGAATTGCGTGGGGGCTCCAGATTCCATTTAATACAGCTCACACATGTCATGTGCCTTCCTATACGTGCACGCAGGGATGTTCACGGGGGATGACTAAAAATGAAATAGCAAGATGGTAGCCGTGACGATGTCAACAAACCTCAGCTGGGTTTTCACGTGTCTTGTACATAATTGTCTCATGCTGCCCACCATCTTGATTCTTTTTTTTTTTTGTCCACACCCAGTGGACATGCTGGGCAGCTGTCCGGAGCTGGACTGAGGTCTGCTGACTTGGTTCTATGTCTTTTTTTCTGCTTGGCAGATTCACTTGGGCGCCAGGCTGTCCAGGCCCAGCAAAGGGATTGGGCTCCAATTGTACATGCACTGCTGCAGATGGGCTTTTGGAAACCACCACCACCCCCCGCCCCCACAGGCATCCCCACCTGTGTGGAGATATATTTTAGTAGTCTCACCTATTAAATGTAGTATTCTATTAAATGCCAGTGCTTTTTGTTGAAAAAAAATGCTTTTTTAATTTTTGCTGGATTGGTGCTTTTTGTCTTTTGAAGCATACAATTGTTTCCTGGTTAAGTTGCCCAGTTGTTTCAAGTCTTTTAATGACTCCGGTAATCCCTTGCATCGGGGTGGAGTCGGGGCAACTGAATGGACCTGAGTGTTTACTGGCCGGATGCCCTTGCTGTCACCAATGCAGAGTTTTTTTCAGCAGATATTTTCACATTGTGCCCAGAGAGAGAAATATCTGCCACTACCTAGTATCAAACTCATACTCCTGATTATGAGAGCTCCATCTCTAAGCCATTGCACCACTCCCAAATTTTACAGAAATGGTGTGTGTGTGTGTGTGTGTGTGATGTATGTCTGTGTATTATAACTAATCAATCAAGAGCCATACTCCAGTGTTATCTGCAAGCAAAGGTAGTCACGTGTGATAAAAAGTGACTTGATTTTTCACAAGTTTGAATTTGGAAGTAAGGTTCTAAAGTCACATCAATAGTATGCTATGTTCACCTTCTTTTATCACCTATATTGTACCAACCGGTGTTTCTCAAAACTTTAGCAAATTTAAGACAGGTGGGTTTCAGTTTCCAGTATGCTAGCTAGGGAATCCTGGTTGTTGAAGTCCATGCATCTTAAAGCAAGTTGGCTGGGGATTTTTAGGAGGTGAAGTCCATCTAGTGTAAAGTTCTCAAGGTTGAGAAACATGGGTACAACTGTCTGACAGTGACGGCAATCAACCAATGGAACAGAAGTTGCCTTCAGAAGTTGTGGGAGCTTCACCACTGGACGCTTTCAAGAAAACGTCCAGAAAAGAATAACATCTGTCAGAAATGGTGTAGGGTCTCCTGCTTGGGCAGGGGGTTAGACTAGATGACCTACAAGGTCCCTTCCAACTCTGTTATTCTGTTCTTCTGCTAACTCTAGAGGCTATAAAAAAGGGGAATTCAGTCTGTCATTGACGTGACATCTTGGAAATGTGGAGAGGGGCAAGAAGATAGTTAGAGTGCCACAAGAAGATGGCAACACACAATTCACATAAAAACATGCGCTCTTATACATAGCCCCCTAAAATATGCAGTCTTTCTCCCTGCCTGAGTTTATAATGACCAACTTCTGGGTTGCATATGTATATATTGATTTGTCATTCCTGATTTCATCATTTCTAGGTTAGCAAAACCACCCTTTGCAGAAAATCATCATGCAGACCTTTAATTTCCCAACAGCTCTTCTTTAAAACCCCAAAGCTTAGAAGCCTGCATGGACATGTTTCCCCTTTGGCACCAAGTAACCACTTCTGCAGGAGAAATTTTTGAAATAAATTGGAATGAGCATGACCACAGTGCCATCTTCAGGCCAAGCTGTAAGACAGGTTCTAAAATTACGCATGGACAAGGATGGTTTGTTTCCCTTGTCCAAAATTTCTCAATTTTAGCAACTCTTAAGATGTAATGACTTCAAGTCCCAGAACCCATGCTGGTTAGGGAATTCTGGGAGTTGAAGTCAGTACCTCCTGGAATTGCTCAGGTTGGGAAACACTCCTTAGCGCCCATCACTCAGCATGTTTTTTTTTGTTTTGTTTTACTTCTATAAGTAACTTCAAACTACACAAGGACATCTAAATGCTGCACGCTGCTGGTCCTACTGTCAGCCTTCAAGATCTTCTACTATCGCTTTGCATCTTTCGGCTGTCATAAGAAACAGGGGGAGGAGAGGGCGGGATGAGTCTGGGAAGTGTGCTGGAGGTGTTACATTTTTCTGTTGTGTAAATGAAGGGGGGGAAAGCATACATCAAAGTTAGGTTTCTATTTCTCGCTTAGCTTTCTTTTCTCTGTGCAACTGCAACCCGTTATCAAAGTATGCCAAGGTCAACGGACAGAGGCCTCATCATCACCTGAAGATGCCCACATGATCATTTTCACAATTTCTAATTGGAAGTTTCATCTGAACTATTGGGGGTGGGAACACTTCCATCACTTTGTATATGTGATTTACGCGCCTGATTTCTCAGATTCAGAATTTTCTGGTTGCTACCACTTCACTTTCAGTAAAAGATATCTTTTCTCTAACTTAAAGAGTCTAAGTATTTCTTTCTTGGATTTTGAATGGAGCACCACCTGACATCTACTCTCCAATCCAATGATTGGAGGAAATCTCTAATTACTCTTTTTTATTTCTTAAGTCAGAATGTTCGCCCAACCTAACAGCCCCTTCAAAGGAAGGAGCCCCTAACAATACTACAAAAAGATGTTGAGACCAGGGGAGGGATGCAAATATTTTTACTACCAGTTCTGTGGACGTGGCTAGGTGGGAGTGGCTAAGTGGGCATGGCCTTGTGATTGGGTGGGTGTGACTGATTTTTATTTTCTTTTTGCAGTATCCTGCGCTCCGTTTTTCTGCTTCCTGGGCCTCAGGGAAGCTTCCTGGGCAAAGCAGTAAGACAGCGAGGGGATTCCCAGCACAGCTGATTATCAGAATAGCTGATCATTGGGAGGAAAAAAAGAAACAAATACTGGTTGGGCTGAACCGGTAGCTGTTTTTTTGACTAATGGTTTGGTCGAAAGGTAGCATTTTTTACTAACGGTTCACCCAAACCGGACCGAACTGGTAGAATACTACCACTGGTTGAGACCTTGGAAAAAGTTTAGAGAAGAGCAACTAAGATGATCAAAGGCCTGGAGACTAAACCATATGAAGAACGGCTGCAGGTTTTGGGCCTGGCTAGTCTAAAGAAAAGAAGAATTAAGAGTGACATGATAGCAGTATTCCAGTATTTGAAAGGCTGACACAAAGAAGAAGGGGGTCAAATTCTTCTTCAAAGCACCAGAAGACAAGAAACAATGGATGGAAACTAATCAAGGAGAGAAGCAACCTGGAATTAAGGAGAAGCATCCTAACAGTGAGGACAATTAACCAGTGGAACAGCTTGCTGCCAGAAATCATGGGCGCTCCATCACTGGAGGTTTTTAAGAAGAAACTAGACAGCCACTTATCTGAAATAGTATAGGGTCTCCTGCTTGAGCAGGGGGCTGGACTAGAAGACCTCCAAGGTCCCTTCCAGCTCAGTTCTATTCAAGAAACCAAAATCTGTTTTTTTTCTCCTTCTTCTCTCTCTTTTGCCTTTTTTTTAAAGAGCTCTACCCTCAGCTTATATGTCCTGAAGGTGCTTTTTTGTTTTCAAAACAAAACTGACAACTGGATAAAAACATAGTTCAGTTGCCTTTTGAAAGAAAAAAAATAGCACCTTTGGGTCAAGCATGACCTAGATGATTGAGAATCTCCATAGACCCTCAGACTGTATGCTCTTTTCAGGTGTTCGGAAATGAAACACAATCTTTTGAGCCATGGATTCCAGTGCGATATATGCTAGCAGTTTCAAAACATGTTCTGAGGAAACTCTAGCTTCCCTCTGAAACATGTCACCCACTGGTGAAAGAGAAAAGCAAAGCCTTGTGCACTTTGCACATTGTTTACTATTACCACCCTTCCTTCTACAAGCCACAAGAATGAACTGGGGACCTTTCTGGGGTAAAGGATGAAAATGGATGGATGGGTAGATGGATGGAAGGATGGGTAGATAAATGGATGGATGGATGGAAAGATGGGTAGATGAATGGATGGATGGAAGTATGGATACATGAATGGATGGATGGGTGGGTGGGTGAATGGATGGATGGATGGATGGGTGGGTGGAAGGATGGGTAGATGAATGAATGGATGGATGGATGAATGGGTAAGTAGGTGGGTGGATGAATGGATGAATGAATGAATGGGTGGGTGGGTGGATAGGTGGGTGCTGGAATATCATATCAAAACCATTGGGTTCAATGGTAAGAGCTACAACCCAAAAGAGGAATGCCTTACCCACAGTCATGCCATCTGCATAGCGCTTGATAATGTCAAAAGAATCCCGTAAATTTCCTTCAGTAATATCAAATATGATGTCGGCCTCATTGGTCGCAAAAGCTGGTGTGATGGCACGAAGGAAAATGATCTCTGAGGAGAGAGAGAATATGAGGGTCACCTGAAGACAGCAGCAGTGGGAAATAACTGCCACAAAGACTGGTGTTATCTATTTAACCAGTTGGCAGTTGGAGCAATTTAGTTAAAGAAAATAACAATAGGATAGAACATTGGCACTACTTGTTTGGGGAAAAGGAAAAGCATTTTTCCCCCAGATTGTGTTTTACTGTACTTTATTAATTTATTTGATTCTTTTTGTTAGTTTTGTTTTTATTTTTAATTTTTGTTTTAAATATGGTTTTACATTGTGTAAGCCACCTCGATTTGCCGTGGGCAAATAGGCGACAATATAAATTAATTAAATAAATAAAATAAATTTTCTCCCTGACTAGAATATTTGTAATTTGATCCCACAAGGAACCTAAGATTTCAGAATCTCACTCTGGAACTTAATCAGAAGCCATGCCCAAGTAAGCTAAAAGGAAGGAATATTTTAGGAATTACTTTTTTGGGTCACTGATATGATAGAGGTTCCTTGTAATAACATAGGACTTTCCTCCATCTTGTGCTTTCTAGAGATCTTGGACTATAAAGACTTCCAAACCTAACCAGTGTGCTCAACAGTCTTATTGGGTAGTAAGGAATCCAAGATACCTAAAACCATCATCACTTCCAACATTATCTCCCCACAATAGGTGATGTTCCTCTGGATAATTTTATGGAGCAAGGAAACACATTACCTTCTGGTCTCGAAAATTCTCGGAAAGTGGGCAGAGAGATGACGGTGTGGGAAATTGTGTGAACAGGGTCTAAGATACAGTTGGCATCACTTGGTCGACAGGATTTAATGCAGCGAATGGTATCTGTTTTCTCATGTCTGATTCTAATGGAAAAGGAAAGACATACAAATTAAGACCAGAAACAAATGTCCCAGTGTATCCATGGAGTAGAGTTAATGGTTGTTGTGATGTGATCAAAACTCTGGTTTTTATGTGGGTTGCAAACCATTTATTGAGCACATCTTTTGGACAATCCTGCAATTTTTGTATGGCAAAAATCAAAGATTGTTGATCAGCAGTGAAGTTAAGATTTTGATCTCACTGGGTTATCAACTTATGGAAATGTGTTCAGGCCTTAGACTCTGATCTAGCTATTTGAGAAATTCATTCATGAAATGAATGCAGTCTGAAAAGAGTTTAGGGTACATCCAGCTACAAACTGTTTCCAACAAGGGCAGCAAATCCACAAACATTTTGGAGATGTATTTAAAGTTTTTAGTTACAGCAAAGTCTAGAACAAACCTGCCCTACAATAGCTGTAAAATAACGAACCTTCCTTTAGATAGTCATTCTGTAATTAAGCCATGGGTAACAAGGACATTAAAGGAAGAAAAATAGGAGAAAATTGCTATTTGTTAAACTTGTTTGTTGATGACATGATCCCAACTATCAAATCGTGGATATTTCTGCAAAACGTAATTTCAGAGGAATCAGTTTTAGTAGTGATTTTTAGAAATTAAACTTTAGTCAGCTAAAGTTTTTTTGCATATCCATTTCTGTAGAGATCACAGAAAAAAATAGCTAATAAATTAAATACACTCGTGGCATAAAAATATTACAAACATTTGGGAGCTGATGTTGCTATAATTGTTAATAAATTCTTTGAAACTAACCTGTCTGGAAAAAAGATATGAGAAGATGGCACAAGAAATATTTGAATACACTAGCTCAAATTGTGGCTGTTAAACTAACAGCAGTTTCAAAATTAAATTTCATATGCCAAGTTTTTTATCAATTGAAATTTCAGGGAAAAAAAGATTTTTTTAGTTTTAATGCTAAAAAAAAATCAAGGGTCAACAGGAATTTTTTTAACAGGTTATAAATCAGGGAATATAAAGGATCCCTCTTTTAAACTATATCATCTCATTTAGGAAACATGACCCATTCAAACTATAAGACACACCTGATATATGGATTCGGAGAGAAGACATACAGGAATTAGACAGAAACATATATTTGTTTTTCCAAAAGAATCTTATAAAAGTAAGCAGTGTAAAGAAAATACAAGTAATCCTCAACTTAAGCAAGTTGTGTCTGATTTTGCAATGTTTTGTATCATGGTTGTTAAGGCAAACACTTCACTTGTTATGTGAATCATGTGGTTATTCAGTGAACCTGGTTTTCTCCATTGGCTTTGCTTCTTAGAAGCTGACTAAGCAATGTGACCTCAGGGACCTGAAACTTATCATTGTTCTGACCCAAACCTGTTTCCAAGAGAGCAAACACAAGACACAAGACAACATTTTACTGTTTCATCTATGAATTCTGTTTCTTCACAGATAAAAAGCTGCTTCCAACTAATTAGCTCCAACAAGAAAGAGCCTTGCCAAGTTTTTGAAAGACTGCCAAGACCAACAAATAAGAAATAGTTTACAACACAAGAGTCTTCAAATACCAACTGTAATGTCCACGAGGCTGAGTTTCAAAACGTCTTTGCCTTCTGCAAAGGTTTGTTTCATAGCTGGCTTTATCTTCTTGAGGGAGGGGCCATTACCTTGCAGCCTTACTCCTGAGTCGCCCGTGCTGCTGCAGCTGCTCTTTCCTGTGAGCACCCGCACTTGGCACAGGCTCCTCAGGAACCTCCTCATCACTGCTGCCAGCCCCCACAATCTCTGAAAGCAGCATTCCACTTCCTAATGGTCCTGGCCCCTCATCTGAGTCCTCGCTCTCCACAGCCATCCGCACCTGATCATGCATTGATGATCGTTGTGGCTAACCACAACAATCAATGCATCCCGATTGCCTAATTTTGGTCATATAATTGTTGGGAGGCTGTGACAGTTATAAATGCAAGGATTGTTGCAAGTCACTTTTTTTGTCTCAGTGCACTGGTAACTTTGGTCACTAACTGAATGGTTGCAAGTTGAGGATTACCTTTTTATTAAAATTATGTTTCAGTAAAATTATGTTATTATATTATGTTTCAATAAAATTATGTTTCCCAAAAATAATAAATAAAATTATGAGGAGGGGAAGTATTGAGAATACTTTTGTGCAGGCAATCTGAAAGAGACTAAGCTAAAGCTGGATTAACCCCTTAGTTACTTATTTACTGTACTTACTTCTCTCCTTGCCTCCCAGAGGTGGCATTCAGCAGGTTCTGACCAGTTCTGGAGGACCGGTAGCGGAAATTTTGAGTAGTTTGGACAAGCGGCAAATCCCACCTCTGACTGGAGATTTCACAGTATCCTTCCCCTGCCACGCCCACCAAGCCCCAGCCACAGAACTGGTAATAAGAAAAATTGAATCCCATCACTGTTCCTCCTTCCTTCTTTCCCTCCTTCCTTCCTTCTCTTTCCCATCTCTTTCCTTCCTTCCTCCCTTTCATTTTTCAGCCTGTTTTTGGGCCGTTTTCTTGGCCATTTTGGGGGTTGTTTCTGGCAGTTTTTTGGGCCTTTTCCAGCTATTTTCAGGCCATTTTGGGGGACATTTTTGGCTGGTTTGTGGGCCATTTTCAGGCTGTTTTCTGGGGCATTCTTCACTGGAAAAATGCCTCAAAACACCCCAAAAACGGCCTGAAAATGGCCAAAAACAGCCCCCCCAAAACCCAGAGAATGGCTGAAAAACAGTCAGGGCCAGGATTAGCCGGTTCAGACCAGCTGAATCCCACCTCTTCTCAAAACCATTTTTCACACTTACCTTTGTAGCATCCCAATGATCATGCGATCAAAATTCAGATGCTTGGCAACTGGTTCATACTCATGACTGTTGCTGTGTCCTGGGATCATGGGATCCCCTTTTGCAACCTTCTGACAAGCAAAATCAATGGAGAAGCCAGACTCCCCTTAACAACCGTGTTTCTAACTTATTAGCTGCAGTAATACACTTAACAACTGTATCAAGAAAGGTTGCAAAATGGGGCAAAACTCACTTAACAAATGTCTCGCTTAACAACAGGTATTTTGGGCTCAACTGTGGCTGTAAGTTGAGGACTACCTGTATTGATTCTCTGGCCTTTTGCAATTTGACCTCCCCTAAGTCTGGAGCGCCATTCCTTTTCACGCAGCCCCTTGGAATTAAGTTCTACAAACACAGCGATTCTTACTTCTGAAGAAACAAGCTTCAGCTTGGGTTGTGCAGCTTTCTCTTGTGTTGCCCTCTCAATATCTTTCCCCTTGTAGAAGAGAAACGGGTGAGCCCAAAATGTTGCTTCGGAGCCAGTTGCCCCAACGGTAGGAAGAACAGAATTGAGATCTATGCGAGGATGTGCAGATTGTTTCGATAGCTTGTTTTAAAGTTAATCAAGCATTTATGAAACTGATGCCCATTTTTCCCTCATTTTCTTGGCTATTGTCAGCCCCACAAAGTAGATCCGAGTAGGAAAACAATTTCACGAGAAAATTAAAGTCATTTTTTATTGAAATTGTCCATATCAAGTCTCCTGCAAGTGATGATGGTGTGGTGGAATGTAATCTGGATTCCCAGGAGAAAAAGACTGCATTTCATCGGGAAAAGAGGACATGAAGTATGTAGTGTTGGATTGAAAGAGAGCTAAGAAGACTCCTACCCCTCCACAAACTTCTGGACAATGAGATATTCAAGTTAGCTAAGATCAAATTATGGAATTCCAATAATCATCTTAAAAATCATGGTGTTTAGTCAAAGGTGCTTTTTCAAGAGGCAGCTGGACTTTGTTTTTTCTTTGAAGATGTTTTGCTTCTCATCCAAGAAGCTTCTTCAGCTTGGAAGAAGCTTCTTGGATAAGAAGCAAAACGTCTTCAAAGAAAAGAAAAACAACAATAACTAGTTGGCTCTTGAAAAAGCACGGTTGGGTCAGCAGCAGATACAGATTAACAGAGTTGGAAGGAACCTTGTAGGTCACCTAGTCCAACTCACCGCCCAAACAGGGGACCCTACACCAGTCCAGTCTCTTCTTGAAAGCTTCCAGCGATGAAGCTCCCATCACTTCCGAAGGCAAACTGTTCCATTGGTTCATTATCAGAAAATTTATCCTAATGTATGTTTAGGTTGAATCTCTCCTTGTTCAGTTTCCATCCATTGTTCCTTGTCTGACCTACAGACGCTTTAGAAAATAACTTGACCCTTTTGTCCTCTCTGTGGCAGCCCCTCAAATATTGGAAGACCTCTATCATGTCTCCCCTGGTCCTTCTCTTCACTAGACTAGCCATGCCCAGTTCCTGCAATCATTCTTCATATCTTTTAGTTTACAGTCCCCAATCATAATAATCATAAAACGGACCAAAATTCATAAGCCTCTTATGTTGAGGCTGCCATCTTGATTTTTTTTTTTCACCTGGAGATACTGCAGTTTGAAAGTGAACGTTGATGGATTTACATGCAAAACTTCCCTAAGTGGAGAAAGGGCAAGTAACCTGCCACATTAAAAAGCATTGAAGGAAAACACTGATCAGTCTGAATGAAACAAAAGGCAAACACAGCATGCAGGACCGCTGTGCCAATCCAAACTTTATTAGAAGATGCTAAAAAAACAAAAAACAAACCAAGTAGCAACCGCGGAGGCCCAGGCAAAGTCAGCATGCAAGGGGTCAAAGTTGTGCGGTGACAAAGATCCACAGCTCAGCTAGGGAGGTGCTGACCCTTCCGTGGCGAGAGACCTGCATCTGAATCCTCAGGAGGAGGTCTCGGGGCTCTGGGATGGGCCGCTGCAAAGTCACGACGCCCCTGTAGCCGTCCACCTTCCTCACGGTGAAAAAGCCGCCCTCGTTCCCACTCAGGATGGCGAAGTGAAGGTGATCCCCGGAAACGACATTGGACGGGCCCATGCGGAAAATGTCAAGGGGGGCCTGGAGGTTGGTGGGGAAAGAGAGGTGGTAGGAAGTGATTCTCAAGGGCAGCTGCTGGCATTCCGTCAGGGCAGGGCAGGGCAGGCGCTCGCAACGGCTGCAAGACAAGGGGACGGGGGGGGAGAAGAACGGGAGGGGTTAGCAACCGTTCGGCCAGGAGAAAAGCCGCAGGGCCAAGGGGAGCTGGACGCCCATATCCCCGAGGCCTGGAGCGGAGCAAGCAAAAGTCCTAACCCATGCATTTCATGCAGAAGAGGGTAGCTTCAAACTGTGGTTTAAGAACAGCCCAATAAACCATGCAGGCAATGTCCCCAAGCATCTGACTAGTCTTGAAAATCTTCGAGCATGCTCAGTTCGTCCAGCCTGGGAAGCTAATCAGGGGTAGTGCTGGGTTGGGAGGCTCCCAGAGTGGAAAACTCAGCTGGCAAGTTGCAGAAAATTAGGGCACACAGCTTCCCCTCTTGCAGCCAAGAAAACTCCATCAATGCATCCATAACAACATCCGGAACTGAGCTCACTTTGAGGGATGCTGAGGCTTTAGGCCCAGCTTCAAGCTTAGATGGTTCCATTGTGGCNATGCATCCATAACAACATCCGGAACTGAGCTCACTTTGAGGGATGCTGAGGCTTTAGGCCCAGCTTCAAGCTTAGATGGTTCCATTGTGGCTAGTAAATGAACAAGAGACCACCCAGAATGTCGACTTTTATCCTTTAGAACAGCGTCTCTCATGCTCAAGAACTTTTAAGCTGTGTGGTCTTCAACTTAACTGGCTGGGGAATTCTGGGAGTTGAAGTCCACACAGTTTAAAGTTTTTGAGGTTGAAAAACTGCTCTCTGCAGGATCCCCTGAGGCAGGGGTGTCACTCAAGGCCTGGGGCCCAGATCTGGCCTATGGGGTTGCCTTGGAAACAGCAAAGGATCGGTCCATGGTGCCTCTGCTGGAGAAAATGGAGCTTGGGTGGGCCGCACTTAGGGAGGGTTTCATTTTTGCTGACAGAGGCCTGCAGGAGGCCATCGCGGCCGAGAACGGAGCCTCAATGAGTGACAGCGATCTGGGTATGTCCACCCATCCCAGGCACACACCCCCAGCTCCCCAAGGTCAAACACAATGCTGATGCTACCCTCAATGAAATTGAATTTACCCCTGTCCTGGGGTATATTGTTCCAAGCCTATGTTCCAGTTTTTACTTTCTTCCATCTGATGAAGAGAATCTAATCAGATTTTTCACTGTTTTTTTGTTACTAAATGCTATTAGCTGCCTTTAGCACTTGTGGAAGCTGTCCAACCTGATGGTCCTCCATGCCATACAACCACAGAAGAAATCCAACTGTTTGAATGAGCAAAAGCTGGAGCATGTTTCCAAAAGCACCTTTATGTAGCTCCTTTCAGGGCTCAGCAGTGACATTACCCAACCACCAAGTTCAAAAAATAAGTACCTTATTTTTTGAAAGTAGAAAGTCTGATTATTTTAGCTGAAAGTAGTGATTCCCCTCCTCCCCAAGATCAGTATTGTTGGTTTTCTGTTGAGCCTCAGAAGGTAAAAATATTTACTCTGTTATTAAGATTTTGTTAAGAACAAAGCAATAAAAAATGTAAAAAAAATCCAGTTTAAAAAAGGAGATTTTTGCATTCATAGGTACACAAAATAAAAACTGAAGGAGAACCTTTATACCTCCAGGATTTGACCGAATATTTTATCTTGTACTGGAGCTCATTTGTGGAATGTTTCATAAACTGGGTGTTGAAATAGTGAAACATTGTAGTGAGGAGTTGAAAGAGAAATGAGAGCAAAAACACCTGGGGGTTTAAACACCTTTGTGTTTCATGCAAGTCTCATACTCATTTCTGAACCAAATAAATTCCAGGATGAAAAGCCACTAGATACATAAAAGCAACACATATAAAGATATCATTTATCATTCTTCTACGGGTAAGGAGATATTATTTTAAAGGATGTATTTTGCCTTATTAGGATCATTATATTACTAACACTAGCTGTTTTTAACTTGCAAGCTGCCTTTGTTATTTATAATTTATAAAATAAAAGATGTTTAACAGATAGGCATTGCTTCCAGTGGATATAAAGAGACACATATATATCTGTGATAAGCCTGCCGGAAGAATTATTACTACTTTTGAATAATAATCAAATAAGTGAGGTTGGCCTCTATGCCAAATCAAAGGACATTTTTTTCACAAAATATTCCATTTATAATTTGACAATTATAAATTATAAATATAAACAAATACTGAAGGCAGCGCAAAAAGTGAGGGGAGTGCTTTTCCCTTCTTTTTTTATACTAAACCCCCAATATTTTCACCCATGCATTAAGGACTTCCAATTTACCCCACACCAAAACTGCTGCTTCTGCAATAAAAAGTAAGGAAGACTCAGCAACAAATGAAGGTGAATATGTGTGTCCCAGGATAATGTTACAAAATCCAGTCTGAATCAATCACTGAGACCAGAGGTTTTCTTTTGAGCTTTTGGACTTGTGCTGGAGCTCATCCTCAGGGAACTTCTCTCTGAGCTTTGGGCTGTTCTGTGTTTGATATTTATATGGTGGCTGTTTCGTGCTTTTTAGAAATAAACTGGGGTGTTGATGACTGGCTATTAAATCACTGGTTATCATTAATGATAATCCATGCAATTGCCATGAATTCCAACTCAAAGAAACACACATACAAATCTGGACCAGCATAGTCTGACTTTAGAAAAGTTAGTCTAATTTGGTTCAGTTGAATGGAAGACCATCAGAAACCCCAGGACACAAGGGTATGGGGTCCCCAAACTTGGCAACTTTAAAACTTGTGAATTCAGGGAGTTGAAGTCCACAAATCTTAAAGTTGTTAAGTTTGGAGACCTCTGCAGTTGGGGATAGTAGGAAATCAAAAATGTATCCTCTGAAGAAAGCCACCGTGGTGCCAAAGACACCTTCATAGACAAATTTGGCTAAAGAAAGACTTTATCTTTTTGGTTTATCTATATCAGTCCCTCAACAGCCTCGTCTTTCCTTGTTCCAAATTCCCATAATTCCTAATGTAGCTCTTAACTACCTGTTTGCTAGCAGGATGCTAAGGGGAGGGGGGAAGAATCCTTAAGAATAAGCCTGCTGAACCATCCCCATGACAGAATTCCTCGCTAGCTGGAGAATTCTGAGAGTTGAAGTTCACACATCTTAAAGCTGCAAAAGTTATGAAATGCTTCACCATAGTTCCTATTATCCTTCTGTTCTATGGTCCAGGGTGACCATCAGAGTCTAAATTTCATCATCCAGTCTTAATTTTTGCCCTGCTGCTCCAGCGCTGAGCAAACAGGTTAAGACTGGAGAAGGTCACCTGGGCAGGCAGTTTCTTGGTCAACTTTGGTGATGCCACCATCCTCAAACTACTGAAGGGAATTCAGAGGGGCACTTACGTGTCTCCAGATTTGCGATAATTCTCCGGACACTCCAGAGAAAGGCAGCGAAATCCTCCCTGAATATTAAAGCAGGTCTGGTTGTGTGAACAGGTATGAGTTTCAGTAAGACATTCATCAATATCTATAAAAAGGGAGAACAAGACAGAAAGACCAGGAAAGAGAAGTTAACTTTAGTGCTCTAGCAAGAAACTGTTGATATTACAGCAGCAAACTGTGATTGGCTGATCCATTTACATTCATGTTCACAGGCTTGAAGGTTCTTCTGCATAAAAACTCTTCATCCCCACTGGCTGAGGGACCAATTTCAAGCCCTGGCAGCTGTCCCCTTAAGGGGATGCTTCATGGGAAATGTAGTTAATGTCTCTTGGAAGATATAGTTCATATCAGGTGGTCACATCTGTAATCCTGATTGGTCACTGAATTGATCTCTGTTTGGGCTGAGGGAGTTTTTGGCCACTCTTATCTGGACCCCAACATCATGCTGGAGTTTTCCTTTGCTACAACGCTATGGGATGAAGATAATCATCTTTTCACACTATTGAGGCAACTATTAAGGCAAAGATTGGACATTAGATGAATCTCAACATAACAACAGGCATCAATTACATTTTCCATTAAGCATTCCCTTAAGGGGGCAGCTCTCATTCCTATACTAACTACCGTGTTTCTCCAACAATACGGCCTCCCCCAATGGGAAGTCCCAGCATGTTTTATAGGCATGAAATGAAATTAAGCCCCTCCCCCCAAATTAAGGCCTATATTAAAACATGCGAAATGGGAGGAATGGTGAGGGGGCTTGCCATTAGGAAGTACTTTTGTTGCACACTTGGATATGGTGCTGCCTGCGTTGACCCCAATACGAAGTGCTCTACCAATGCTGAGGTCAACATCCAAGCCGTCGCCGCCCGTCTGCCCGAAGATGCAAGGGGGGGGAATTAAGTCACCCCCAAAAAGAGGGCCTAACCATTTTTTCGGGGCTCAAAAAAAAATAAGACCCGGCCTTATTATATGAGAAACACGGTATATACTGTCTAACCAGCACAACCAATTTAAAGGAAATTAATTTTAATCCAAACAGCTCAGCAGGTCTATCTTACCGCTGAACAGAACTATTTGAGCTGCTTTTTCATATCTGTTTCTTGCTTGGTACAGTTAATCCTCATTTAGCGACCATTAAGCCAAATGGTTGCTAAGTGAAACCACAATTGTGCTTATGATCTCACTTTAAGCTTTCCTTTGCTTTACAGATTGGCAAATATTGTAAATGTGAGGATTGGTTGTAAGGTGTTTTTTTTTAATCATGGTCATAATTGCAAACAGTCGCCGGTTGCTAACCAAGAAATAGAAGGTTTGTAATTCTACTCTCTTATTATAATATTGTGATTTCCATTTTTTTTGTAATAAGACACTAATAAATAACAAGCTTGCAGGAATGAAAAATATATGCAGTTCAGGGTTGGGCTGCTGCTGTTCTCTAAGGTGAGTTGTTCTGGTGGCTGTTTCATTATTTTTCTGAAGAACATCAACAGGAACATCAAGTGCAAAATGCTGTGGAAAATGACTCCAAGTTTTATGCGCTAGTCTGGAGGACCAGACTCTGAAAGCCAGCAGATGAACTTCTGTGTTTCACTTTCTAGTCTGTCAAGATTTTCAGTCATCCAGTTCATAGTTGTCCCAAAGGTGCTTTTTCAGGAGGCAACTGGACTTTCTGGCTTTTTTCTTTCTTTAAAGGTGTTTCGCTCTTCATTCATGAAGCTTCTTCAGCTCCCCACTGTCCTGTCAGAGCTGAAGAAGCTTATTGGATGAGAAACGAAACATCTTTAAAGAAACAAAAAGCAAGAAAGTCCAGTTGCCTCCTGGAAAATTCACTTTCTAATGTGTCTTGTTCAATTTTTCTTATATATTTCCTTTCTTATTTTCTCTTCCCGTGGCATTTTATTGGGGCCTTATTTTCTCATTTTTTGTTTTCTAGTTTTATGCTATTATTTGGAGGACAGGAAATCTACCCAATCAGCATTTTTAAATGCAGGGGTTTTTTTCTTTCCTCAGCAGAGGGTGCTGTGGCACAAATTCCTTTGTACAGATGGAACAAACGTGATGTGTGACAATCTCTGGGATTTGGCAACCAACCAAAAAGCAAGTGGTGTTTCTTTGGTTTTTCTTTAGTTTTTTAAATTAAAATTGCTTTCTTTTGCAGCCTGAGTTTCTAAGACTCACCCTGACAATTCCGTGTGTTGGGGGCCAACTTGTAACCCGAAGGGGGGCAGGTGCACTGAAAACTGCCTGCCACGTTGATGCACCGATAAGCACAGATGTGGCCCCCCGTTGGTAAAGCACATTCATCAATGTCTGAAAATCAGAAATAGAAAGAAGTCTTAACGGTAGATCCCAATGGTGGGTTTTAAGCCACCCAGTAATAGAGGTCTTGACATTCCGAAATGAATAACCCAAGGCGCTTTCCCCTAATCTGGCATCCTCCAATCATTTTGAATCACAGTTCCCAAAATTTTATTCACCTGAAAACCAGGTTAGGGAGAAAGTAGACCAGGAATACAAAACCACGTTGGGTGAAATCCTGAAAATTTCTGAATACTCTATTTCACCCATTTCCTGTGCTCCTGGGCTGGGTTTAACAACATAACACTTAAGGGTTGGGTAGTCATACCATCAGTATGTATTTCTTTATCTGTTTTATAGTTTAGTGTATTATGTGAATCTATCACCTTCCCTTAGGGCTGTTAGAAATTCCATTTTTTTGTGTGTTGTTTTTACACTTAAACTGTTCATATTGTTTCTTATGCATCATTTAAAGGACCCCAAACTTTGTACACTTCCATACCTAGGAAAAGTGGTCCAACTTAATGGGCTGGTTTGCAATATATACCTTTTTATAATTTTGCTGTTATATTTTTGGTTGTATTTCATACCGTCTGGTTGTTCTGTTTACCCCATTATATCAATGTTTCTGAAACCTTGGCAACTTTAAGGTATGTGGACTTCAACTCCCAGAATTTCCCAGAGTGCTTTGCTGGTTGGCAAATTCTGTGAGCTGATGCCCACACATCCTCAAAAACACTGCATGAATGAAATTAAAAATTCAAATAGAGCCCACTGTAAATTTCTGAATGGTACTGGAAGATCTATCGCAGTGGTGGTTAACCTTTTCAGCACCGAATGCAGAAATGGGAGCACATGCGTGCCAAAAAGGAACCGAGTGCTGAAACACACATGCATGTATGGGCCGTAAGCCAGAAGAGCAACTCCTGGCGTGTGCATGTACACTGGCCATCTGGTCTTCCGGCTTCTAACGTGCATGCACATGCAAAGACCAGCTGGCCGGCCGGTTTCTAACGTGCATGCACACACTGATCAGTCTTTGTGCACGCATGCGTGGCGGCCAGCTGGTCTTCGTGTGCATATGCACGTGAGAAACTAGAAGACCAGGTGACTGGTCAGTTTCTAATGTGCATGTGCGCACTGGCCAGTTGGTCTTTGCGCCTGCACGCATGTTAGAATCCGGAACACCAGGTAGCCAGTGCACATATGCCTGCCGGGAGCTGCTCTTCCGATTTCCAACACTCCAGCATGCACAAAGATCAGCTGGCTGGCACACATCAGAGCAATGGCCAATGGCTGGTGTGCCCAGGGAGATGGCTCTGTGTGCCACTTCTGGCATGCATGCCATAGGTTTGCCATCATGGATCTATCGTATCTTCAGATGATCAATGAAGCTATACCATTGGTCCCTGCATAGTTGCCCAGTAATATGTACACTATGTGTAAATAAATGCTGTACACTATGTGTAAATAAATGCTAAGGACAAGATTGTGCTCTCGGGTGGAACTGTACATGGAATTCCATTTCCATGCAAATTTTCCTGAGGTACAATGAGCTCTTAGAGAGCAGTTGACAATCACAACCACTCTATCAAACCAGATAGGTTGATGGTCTGAAATCACTGTCTAAACCTTGATGTGAAAAGGGCAGGTGATGATGGCCACTCACCTTCACAGGTGACCCCGTCTATGTCACTGAGCTGGTAGCCGCGACGGCAATAGCACTGGTAGGAGCCATAGACATTGGCACATTCCTGGCTGCAGGGGCTGCTTTCGCACTCATTTAAGTCTGAAATCCATAAATATGTATCAATACCAAACAAGATTCCTTCCATTCATACCCTGCTTTGCTCCAAGGGCTGCCCTCACCCATGCACAAACCCTGAAAATATTGGTTTGAATCTAGTCTGGTCCTCACCTGAGCTTCCAATTTCTACACTCCCAGAGTATGCTTAAAATACCATAGCCTCTTTTTGATGGGTTAGCTTCCTGAAACCCTAAGATTGGAAAGGGCCCTAATTCCCTGGAGTCCAGTGAAAGACCAGTCTCTCTTGGACATATCCAAGGAAGGAGTATCCATCACCACTGTTGAACTGATTTTGGGAATTTTTTCCTGATACACAGGGCTGGGTTGCTGGGGGTTTGCAGGGGTTTGCGAGAGCCCCTAGCTAAGATTCTGCGTAGTTCAAAGAACCCCCAAGTCTCATTCCTGGCTGGCCCTGCCCAGCCCCTCTCAGGAGTCCCAACGCAACCCGTTTTAGATGCAGGTAAGTGCAGGGCCCCTGTGGAGGCTCAGGGAGAATGAAAAACGGGCCTCCCAGAAGTTCAGGAAGGCCAGAAATGGGCTTGTTTTCAGCTTCCGGGGAGGCTCGAGGAAAGCCTCCGGAGCCTGGGAAGGGCAAAAACACCCCCTCCCATCGTGGTGCAGGAGTCCGACATGGCCACGCCCACCCAGCAACCAGGCAGAGAACCTTTTGCTAAAATTTTTGAAACCCATCCTTGCTGATACATCATCAGAACCTACCTTTCTGTAACTTAAATGTCCATTACAGGTAGTCCTTGACTTAAAACATTGCCTAGCGACTATTTCAAGTTATGATGAACTTGCCAAAAGGTGCCTGGATTCAAAGTTGTGATGTCTGGATTACCACCACCACTGCCCGTCACATGACCAAATTTGGGGTAGTCAGCAATTCCCCCATATTTATGGCCTTTTGCAGCATCCCAGAGTCATGTGTGTCCATGAATTACTTTTTTGTCACAAAGTGGCATTTTCTTCCAGTTTCTGGCAAGGAGTGCCCATAGAAAACCATGAGTTTGCTTAATGACTGCCACGAAAACGGCTGTAAAATCACATGTGTTCATGCGATAACCTGCTTATATGACCAACAAGACTAATGATTATATTTGAGGGCTCAATTACAGTTGTAAGTCAAGCACTGCCTGTACAGCACACCCTGCACTTCAGGATAAGATAGAATAGATACATAAACAGAGACGGAGCTTCAATCATAGCCACCATCCTGACTTCTTCACCACCTTCATGCAGATATCCCTTTCAGCTATCGTAAGAGGCCTTTTATGTCCTGTCTCACTGGTCTCCTCTCAAGGCTAAACCCACCCAACTCTTTCGGCCACTCTTCATACAATATGTTTCGAGTTCCCCAAAGTCTTCTTTGTCATTCTTCCCTTCGCCTCTCCCAATTTTTCTGAATCCATTGGAAAGTTTGGTGCCCAGATGAGACACAGCGCTCAATATGGGATCTAAGTAAAGTAGAATTGAGTTGAATGATTACTTCCTGGAATTCAGAAAGGATTCTTCTGCTCGTACAGCCTACAAGTATATTGGCCTTCTTTGCAGCCGCATAACACAACTGGAGCATACAGCTAATGTGCTTTCTTTCTCCCTCTCCCTCTCTCTCCATCCCTCCCTCTCCCAGCCACCCTCTCTCTCACCCTCCTTCTCTCTCTCATTGAGTCATAGCACCTTACCTTCACAAGACCTCCCATCAGAAGAAAGTTTGAATCCCATTGTACAGCTACAATAATATGACCCAGCAGTATTTTCACATTTATGAGCACAGAGGCGACCAGGGTATCGACGACATTCATTAACATCTGAGGAGATGAATAAGTCATGGTCAACTGTTTTGTGCCTAGGTAGCAAAACCAGGTGTCCTCAAACATTAATTTATCCATCTCATCTGAACCATGATGTTACATTGACTTAACTCCCACTTATACGCAATGTGCACTCTTCAAAGGGCAGCACGTTGTTGGCCCTACAGATATGAAAGTGATATGGGATAATTCTGAAAAGAGGCTTTTGTGGGGCAGGAGGTGGTTATAACAGAGCAAAAAAATATGGCTCCTTGTCTATTTTCCAGCCAATTCTCATAAGGACAAATAAGACAACTCATAATAAGATGGTATCTCCAGACAGATGCACATAGCCTGGGGCTGTCAATCTTGCGGACCGCAGGCCATATGCATCACACACTGGCCACGCCCATGCCCGGTTTAGCAAAGGGGGAAAAAGTCCTGATACGTCACGTGACGACACCATTATGATGCAAGCTTGACACCCCTGATATAGCTTGATTCCTACCATGTCCCAAGGCAAAAATAACCCTATGTCAACTTAAAAATATTTCTCTGATCTTTTAGAGTTGTCAGCAGAAAGGGAGTGGGGAAAGTAATGCACTCCTTAAATACTTTCATAGATAATTGCTAGGCAACCTAAGCTTCTGGCGCTCAAGATTACAGGAGAGCATGATTAATGGCTATGGATGTGTCCCATTGGAGAGTATACATCCAGGGGCTGGGGGGAAAACCATGGTCAAGGGTGTGATGAATGATGTGTCTCAGAGTCAGCTGCACCCAGGTAACACCGGCATGTTCACTCCTAATAAATGATTTTTTTTTAAACTCTGAGACATGTGGCTAGAGTCTCATGATTTGAATAGGGGTAGATGCTGGAGCCCTGACACCCTATCTGGATAATCCAACATCTTGAAACACAACCACTGGATACAGCAAAGTTGACAACTAAATACCTATTTATGGGCTTTCTGCACAGTTTTCCATGTTTGATGAAACTCACAGGTGACCCCTGGCTCTTACCTGTGCAAGTTCTGCTGATCCCATCAAAGTAGTAGCCCAGCTGGCACTGACAACGATAGCTTCCAGGGGAATTAATGCAGATGTGACCCTCCCCACAAGGTTGGGGGGATCCTGAACATTCGTCTATATCTTGGGGAAGGGAAAAGAAAGGTTGGAAAAGTCATGGGAGAGGAAGGTCATCAAGCTTCATCAATGTGTACAAATTTGGATGATGATAATAATGACAATGATGATACAAAGAAAAGCAAAACCAACTGGAAGGGAGGGAAACCAAGTCTAATTGCAATAACCTGTGGCTAATTGTGCATGGCCTTCATAGTTTTCATTCTTTTCAGCCCAGTGGAATGCTAGAAAGAAAGTACAGATAGTCCTCGGCTTACAACAGTTCATTTAGTGGCTATTCGAAGTTACAACAGCTGTGAAAAAAAAGTGACTTATCGTTTTTAACATACACAAACATTGTGATATCCCCAATTAGGGCGTGTCTAACTTTCACTTTCCAAATATTAGGGGTGCTCAAAAGTTGTGACATGCCTTGGGAATGGTAAAGATATTTTGGTTACTTCAATATAATTTAGATGTGCTTGATAAGTAACTAAATAAATATCATAACTTTTAAACATTTTGTTTGATTCATTTGGTCACATGATCAAAATTCAGATGCCTGGCAACTAACTCATATTTATGACGGTTGCAATGTCCAGAGATCATATGCAGGGGTGGGCTTTGCACTTTTTTGCAAGGGGCTCTCTGCCCTAATGATTGCCTGGGTGGGTGTGGCTGGGTGGTCATGTGATTGAGTGGGTGTGGCCAACTTGACTGCTTCTTTGCCCTAATTATCTCAAAAAAAGATATATATCAAAAAGTTGCTTATTATTTTGTGCATTTAATACTAAAAGAAAGACTGGGTGAAACCAGACTTAATAGCAATGACTGTGAAAGGGATCTTGGAGTCTTAGTGGAGTTTCTGGTGAGTTACATGATTCTTATTATTTGGGAATTAATCCCCTCGGAGGCTAGTGGTTATGTTATCTGATTTTCTCAATGGCTCTCTCTGGCAAGCACTGAGCGGATTGTTCATCTAGCTTGCAACACTTTTACGAGGTGTGAAATGCTCTTGGCTAAACACCTAGAAGTTTGATTAAACCTATTAAGAGCTTTCCCTTGCTGCTTGTCTTTCTGAGGTTACTGGGGGCTCTCTGAGCCCCGCAGAGTCTCAGCTAGGGGCTCTCTCGAGTCCCTGCGAGCTCCCAGCAGCCCACCCCTAATCATGTGACCCCTTTTGCAACCTTTTGCCAAGCAAAGTCAATTGGGAAGCCAGATTCACTTAACAACTGTGTTACTTATTGAACAATTGCAGTGATTCACTTAACAGCTGTGAATATACTTCCTAGTACCTCTAGAACAGGGGTCTCCAACCTTGGCAGCTTCAAGACTTGTGAACTTCAACTCCCAGAGTTCTGGGAGTTGAAGTCCACAAGTCTTAAAGTTGCTAAGGTTGGAGACCCCTGCTCTGGAAGAAAGCCATGTTGGAGGTATTAGAAATAAGCTTTTTAAGAGTAACACATTTACAACATTTGCAAATTTACAAAACCCTTGAAACATTGTTTTTTAGTTTTGAAGAGTGCTCTTTCTGATTTGTACATCTCCTTTTTAAAAATCACAGAATTGAATTTCAGTATCAGCATCCCAGTGCCATTATTAACATGAGAGAGGAAAAAGATTTAGTTTTTAAATTAAAGTTACCCTTATCTTTTATTCTAGCAGAGTGATTAAATTGGTTGTACAATGAATAAAAATGAAGCAGAATTCTAAATAGAATGTAAATACGGTAGTAATACCTAAAGTGCTCACCATACAGTACATTACCATCAATAATGAAGTATTTAATCTAGCCCAACAGAGAAGTCGACTTAAAGTATGAAAATTGAATATTGATTTGTTTTCACTTAGAAAGCAACGGGGGTCAAGATAAAGAATTCCTGACCCCTTTTCCAGAAAAATCATGAAGTTTCATCAAAGATATGAAAAAAGGAGCATCACCAAAAAATAGTCAATAGATTTTTTAGACAGCTGTTTGTGTTTTGGCCATGGAATGTGACACAATGTGAATAGAAAATCAGACAGGTGGATTAAAATCACACATTATACTGCAAGTTCAGGAAAATTTCTGCTGACATGGTCAATATTCACTTGTCTGTAAGCTCAGTTTCTTAAGTTAAAGCCAGCAGGACTTTTCTGGAGCAAAGAGAGCTCAGGGGTTTGGAGAGAGACCATAAAAAGCAGGAAAAAATGCTTCTACAATTAAGCTTTTTGTGGTCAGATTTTCCTGGATTTCCTTCTGAAATATTCAGATATTTCATTTTACCTCCTTGGGGAAGCTAACCTTATGAGTCCACAACTCAAATATTACACCACTTCCTGGATTCTTAAAAAAAAATCTTGGAGGTTTTAGATCACTTCTATCTTCAGATGGAATGTTTGGAGCTCACCAGAGGAACAGAAGGAAAATATTAAAGCTTCAAGGAATGCAAAGTTAAGAAATTCATTGCATAATACATAATTCATACGAGGCTCCTTAATGAAATTACAGTGGCTCAGAATCCATTCTTTTTCTATTTTCATAATTTCCAAACATCCCAAGGGAGATGTGCCTGCCCTGTCAGATGGTCCCAGTTCCAAATCCTCCTTCTCCTCTGAACTAAGCTCTGATGGGGCCATGACACTGAACTCTGAAGCATACTAAGGGCCAAAGGCAAGTCCTCTCATTCCCAATCAAAACCAACTGGTACCTACCCAACAGAGAGAAAAAAAAAAGAACAAGTCCAATACTGTGCCATTCACCCTCAAACCATGAAACCAATTCAGAACCATGCCATGGCTGATGCCCTCAATGAAATCGAATATGACACCCCTGCCCTAAACCTTCCTCTCAGCATAGTTGTGAACTGAGGGATGTCAACGGAAGAGAAATAGAAGCAAAACATCAGAATAAATGTGGGTAGGTGGGGATGAAATATGGTTATCTCGGTACTGACCAACACATCTGGTCTTCTCTTCATTCAAGTGGTAGCCTCTTCCACAGTTTGGGACATTCCGATGGCAAGCAAAGGAGCCATCTGTGTTGATGCAGGCCTGCCCAGCAGGACAAGGAGCAGCAAGAGTCAAACATTCATTAATATCTGCAAAAAATACAGCCATGTGTTTAAAAGGAAAAGGTGAGACAAAAGAAAGAAAGAAAGAAAGAAAGAAAGAAAGAAAGAAAGAAAGAAAGAAAGAAAGAAAGAAAGAAAGAAAGTCTGTCTACAGTCCACTGCTGAAAGCATTGCTTGCAAATCCCAAACACATTCAGTGGGGATAACTTCGTAAGTGGAGAGCAACTCACAAATATGGTCACAAGCTAGGATCAAAAATCTCAAAATGGCTACCGTAAAACAAACAAACAAAAAAAGACTCCATTTTATGTGTCCTGTAACCACCATCTGGAGTTTTTTTTTACCATAACTTGAGGAGATCCCCTAGTAATGCAAGCAGCAGAGTCTTACCAATACAGCTGCCGAGAGCATCTTGTATAAAGCCGATCTTACACTGTTGTTTGGGCCGGCAACGGAATGATCCTGGCGTATTCTGACAGATAAAATCGGGGAGGCAGTTATGAATACCAGTCTCACATTCGTCAATATCTGGCACATCACAAAAGAAAGAATGAGTTAGCGTGAGCTCTCCCGGAGCCATCTTGTCATGACCGAGATAAAAAGCAGTTGTTGACAGATTAAACCTATATCTAGACCAGCGGCCCCCAACCTTTTGGGGACCAGGGATTGGTTCCTTAGAGAGGTTTTTTCATGGACTGCCAGGGGTGGGGTGGTGGTGGCATGGTTTTGTGTGCTGCCTGCATCCAATGGATGGGGCTTTGCTGGTTTGTGTGGACCAGTTTCTGGCATGCAACGGAATGGGAGTTGGGGACCCATGATCTAGGCCAGTGTTGCCAGTCAGTGGGCCCGGGACCACTGGTGGTCCACGAGAAAATTTTGGTGGTCCGCAGAGAAATGTCCAAAGCAATTAATCCAGGCTGCACAGGAACACAAGGCTGTGCCACCCACATGGCCTGCCCCACCGCTGGCCCCCACCCTTCGGCCAAGTGCAAACCTTACCTTGAGTAGAACCATGCAAGCTGGAACTGGAAGGTAAGGCCAACGGCGGGGGAGGGAAATCCACTCCGGGTGACTTGCTGACATTGGTGGGAAAGTCAGTCCCATATTCCAGAGCTACAGTAGTCACAGGACTGGCCCTTTGGTCATCCTGGAGCAGCTCCTCCAGTCCACGGCAGTCCGGTGCACCCAGGTGGAGGAGCAGCTGCTCTGGGATGGCCAAAGGGCCAGTCCTGTGACTACTGCAGCTCTGGAATATGGGACCGACTTTCCCACCAATGCCAGCAATCCACCGTCAGTCAAAATTCATTTTAGTGGTCCACAGGATTTAAAATTATGAGTTTGGTGGTCCCTGAGGTCCAAAAGGTTGGCAACCCCTGATCTAGACTACATTGATAGCATTTATGGGTATAATGAGCGCACTTTACACTCCTTAATTTAAGAGTAAGAAACTAAATTCAATTCCAGTGACTGAACTAGATAAAAAGTAATCTCCTCCCTTCTTCAGAATTATAGATCCTCAGATTTTCTGTATCTGAAGCTATAATATCCAGATTTTATGGGGGAGAGAGAGACTGGAAGGCATGAGGAATCTGTACACATCCGCGGTATTCATTTACCTAAACTTACTTCCTGCCTTGGAACCTATCTGGAAGTGAATTCTAGTGAAATGTTACTTCAGTACTGTAAAAAAAAATCCTTTAATGTATTTGTCAATTTATTAAGAGTTATGGGTTGTTGAAATATAACTGCAATGTATTCTACAAGATTGCAAGGATAAATCTGTTTTGACAGAACAGATTCTTGAGGAATGTTTTTTTTCATATGCACTCTTATGATTTTGATGGGTTTGAAATGGCCTAGAATTCACACCTGGATATAAACTCTGTCATTGTCTTGAACTTAAAAAAAAAAGAGGAATCTGCATGATTGTTAAACAATAGTCCTCCTTTCGAAAACCATGGAGATAATTATAACTATTACAAAGTATCATTTTAAAACCACCCATATTTTGCTCTTCAAATGAAATTAAATGTATAATTGGAAACTTGGCCTGGAATTTCTGTAAATAGTTATAAAGGGGTAAAGGTATTATTTCTAGAAAAATAATAAAGGTTGGAATGCTGCTATTGCAGTGGGTGTTATTATTATATGCATTTAATCATCCTGCTGAAAGGCTCCTGAACCAGCAGTGCCTATTCTATGTTTCATCCAACTTTCTTCTGAAGACCAGAAGATCTGGTAGCTAGCAGTTTTTCAACAACTCTTATTTTTGCTTCAGATCAGAAGTGCAGCATTGGTCTTCCCAATGTTGCTGAACCACAGGCCTATGCATCTATTAGTCATGATGGTGACTGCAAATTGTAGCTACCCATAACTCTTGAGGGGGCAGGGCCCACAGATTTCACACTGACCAGATGACCATTCAAGTGAAGTTCTGAAAAAAACCAATTCAGGTGCTCTGAGTCAACAACCAGATCATTTCCACTCGCTTTCCTAGTCCCTTGGCTTTATGGATATGTAGGAAGACCACAGATTGATTGTGTCATGCCCCTGTTGGAGTCTGACTCTGAGGGAATGGAGGAACAGTCGACAGGGAGTAGAAGTGTGGCTCCGGAGGTTGTGGAGGAAATGGGGAAAGGAAGAGCACAGGCTGGCTGGGCATTCAGAGAAAGACCCAGGCCCATCCCCTCTTCATCCTAGGGCACGCAGGGAGGAGTGGATAAGGGAAAAACATGAGTGCTGTGGTCTATGGGGTAGGAAAGGGCCCTGATCCTCTTCATGGGCTGCAGCTGTGAGGACTATTTAAAAGGACGAACTGTGCATGGCCCAGTGCTGGAAGCAAAGCATGAAATAATTCTAGTCTTTCAGTTCTTATCTGAGTTCTGGCGTCCTTTCCAGTGTGTGTATTTTGATATCTATGGACATCTTCAAGCCCTTATCCTGCCTTGTCTCATTAATTGCTTCAGTGTGGTTTATGTTGTTTTTTCTATTTATAATTTATATGTATTTTGAGTTTGAACCGCATTTCTTCTTTTTTGCAACTGTTTGTGGAGGAGTTTTTTCCCAGTCAATGATAATTGGAGCTTTGAAGCCAAGTTGAAGGAATTAAAGGGACTTCACCTGCTTTTGTAACTTTGTTGCTTTTGTATTCCCCCCCCCCCCCCNCCCCCCCCCCCCCCCGGGTCATCACAGATTGTTTCCTCCAGAGAAGAGTGTCAAACTCAAGACCCACGAGCCGGATCCAGTCCATGGGGTGCTTCGATCTGGCCCATGGTGTTGCCCTGGAAACAGCAAAGGACTGGCCCGCAGTGCCTCTGCCAATAAAAACAGAGCTTGGAAGGGCTGCAAGCGGCCCTCCTGAGCTGCATTTTTGCTGGCAGAGACACTGCAGGATGCCCCTGCAGATGTCCCTGAAACAAGTGACATTGAGCTGCCCATGCCCACCCTGGCCACACACACACACATACACACACACACAAAGGTCAAACACAACCCTGTTGTGGTCCTCAATGAAATTGAGTTTGACACCCCTGCTCCAGAGGGAAGGCAAAGCTGGG
Organism: Laticauda laticaudata; assembly: GCA_004320025.1. Classification (NCBI taxonomy): domain Eukaryota; kingdom Metazoa; phylum Chordata; class Lepidosauria; order Squamata; family Elapidae; genus Laticauda; species Laticauda laticaudata. The sequence goes on along the minus strand of BHFT01017942.1, from coordinate 12,145 downwards.
CGTTACGAGGAAAAATTGGCAAGCCTTTTAAGACCTGGAGAGGTTCAAGCAACTGAAAGGAACCCATTTGAGGGCTTAAAAGCAGTTGGCTGGAGTGGGATCAGATGTACGTTTCCTGCAAAGCTGCCCACCCCCAACGAGGCGCTGCCTCTCCCTTATACTAGAACTGCCCAATATTTGCTACAGTACGATGGCTCTTTGTAGCACTAAAGGAGTCCATTTGCAAACACAGATGCTTCTGTCTCTCAGGAATCCCAAGACATCTGCAGGAGGAGGGATTCATTTTTTTTTACTACCGGTTCTGTGGGTGTGGCTTGGTGGCAGTGGAAGGATACTGTAAAATCTCCAGTCACAGGTGGTATTTTCCAGGTCTCTGGACTACTCAAAATTTCCACTACCAGTTCTCCAGAACTGGTCAGAACCTGCTGAATACCACCTCTGGAGGATACCCACCCTTCCCACAACAATCAAAATGACGGCTATTACTTTTTCAAACTCCCCCGCAGATAATCCCTTTGGGAATGTTTGCAGACAAGCCTCTATTTTAATCACTGCAAACTTGAGCTTATACTGGGCAAATACTGTACGAACCTAATACTGTTTCATTCAAGAGAACAGAGATAGTTTACACCCTCTGTAACATTCTGTATTTTGATCCATCTCTGCCATTTCTGGGCAGTTGTGAATTGTGAGTTGTGAGTGCTCCAGCAATAGCAGTTTTCAAAAATAAACTGGACAAACTATTTGACCAGAACGGTATATACTGTCTCCTGCCTTGAGTGGGGTTGGACTAGAAGACTTCTGGGGTCCCCTCCAGCCCTATAATTCCATGTTCTACGTCCTAAAACGTACCTTTGCAGAAATTGTGTTCTGTTAGCTGATAACCTGTCCCACAACTTGTCTCCCGCTGGCAACGAAAAGAGCCCAGAGTATTGACACAGATCTGACCGATATTGCAGGCATTGGCGGAAGTGATGCACTCATTAATATCTACAAGGAATACAATCATTTTTGTTTTAGCATACCGTTTTCTATACAGGTAGTCCTTGATTTACAATCACAATTGGGATCAGAATTTTGGTTGCTAAGCATGGCAGTTATTAAGTGAGTCATGCCTCATTTTACAGCATTTTTTGGTCACCGTTATTCAGCAAATCAATGCATTTTTTTTAATTTTAGCAAATCAATGCACTTATTGACTCACATGTTTGTTAGGTGAATATGGTTTCCCCCATTGACTTTGTATGTTGGAAGCCAGCTGGGAAGGACATAAATAGTGATTATATGGTCCTGGGGATGCTTCAACAACTGTCATAAGTGGGAGGGCTGATCATGTCAGTCTTTTCAGTGTATCTGTAACTTTGAATGATTGCAAGTCGAGGACGTAGGCATTTCTTTGCACTGATCAACATTTATGAGTAGTTTCTCAAGGGAATAAACACTTCTGAGATCATTGTTACATGAGAAAGAAATCGAAATTGAAGAAAATTTGACAAAAGATCAAATTACTCTCTACTTAAAGGAATAATCAAGAAAGTTAGATTAAACTAACAGCAGTGTTTTTCAAATTTGGCAATGCTGAGATGTGTAGACTTCAACTCCCAGCTGCATGGACCTACTCAGAGTTGAAGTTCACACATTTTGAAATTCCAAGTTTGGAAAACAATGACCTAAAAGAACCAGATTTGAGCAACAATATTCATAGGGCTATAAGATGAAAGACAGAAATTTGCTCTTGTTCTTTCATATTGATGACTCCCTGCTCAATTCATGGTAGATTGTCCATACATAGCTATGAGCCAGCTAGGGTTTCTCAACAACTTGTGAACATCACAGAATACAATGATTTGATATGGGCAATAGATAGGCCATAAAAAGTCAAATCTTCCTTGAAATGAACCAGACTTCAGACACACGCATGCAGTTTTGTAACCTCTTTCTGGGGTTATTTTTCCAACTTCCTCTGTTGGAGATTATGAGTCGTGTCTATGTAGTTTTCTTGTGACACAGAAGAAAGTTGGCACCAGCTTCTTTGGGAATGTTTGTTTAGCTTATCAAACTATTTCCTGGTATTCTCCCATCCCAAGTCAAACCTGCTTAGATTTTCAAAACCAGTCAATTCATAAGGTGTCAACGTGCCAGTAACCCTCCATTCCAACCAATAACTCTGAGACAGACATCTTTGAAAGGTTCCTTTTATTTGGATAGTAACTGGTACATCTGTGAAAACCCGAATCTGAAAGTTTCGGGCTTCCTTGCAAAAGTAAAAACTACAAATCCATCCCCCATACCCATCACCACATCACATGGCTCAATCACCATCTGTCCCAAAGTAAGACTTCCTTTTCACTATGTGCAACACTACGTGACCTTGAACCAGCAAAATAATTTTGTCTAACTCGATATACTCAAATGAACCCCCCCCCCCCACTTTCCCAGGCTCAATTGTGGCAGCATGGGAGCATTGGACCTCAATATGGCTTCCAAAGCTGACATAAAGAGGGCTAGTTAGTTGAAAATATCAAAAATATTATCACTCAGTTTGGCACAGATGGTACGAGTGGTTAAAAAAGGGAGATAAGAACTGAATGACAATGCATGAGAATTCTCAAGAGAGTGATACATAGATATGTAGATGGGTAAAATAGACAATGCTAGATATTAATGGTAAATATAAGTAAAGATAATAATTATTCATGATTTGTACGAATAGATGATAGAAATATAAGATAATATTGAATGTTCATGCAAATGCTGTTGAAAATGTAACTACGATTTATACTGGTGGAAAATAATAAAAATCATTTGAAAAAAAAAAAGAAAATATCAAAAATATAAGGAAATCAAATTTTTCATTACCTTCACAAGTGAAGCCATCTGATTGAAGCTGGTAGCCCATGAAGCAAGAACAGAGGACACTAGTTCCTGTATCCCTACATTGTTGGGTACAAGGTCCTCCACCTAAAACCCAAGAATTATGACAGAATATAATTCTTTCTCCAAAGATTGGCAAATTTTCCATCTTTCCAATTCTCCCAGCCATATTTTCCAACTTTCCCAGCCATAGTGATACACTCCTGCAAAGGTCTTGCTCACGCAATCCACTTCACCAAGTCGTGAAACCCACTCAGAACTGGCAATAACCCACCCGATGAAAGCAAATGTGTCTAGTAAGCGGGTGGGATTAATTCCATGGACCCTGTAGGGGCTGCCAAGATATTCTTCAATATGTTTCAAGGTTCTAATTTTAATTTATGAAGTCCTTCAAAACCTACGAAGCACCTTCAGGGTTGCTACCTCCAACCAGGTTTCATCTATCTAATGCAGGGGTGTCAAACTCATGGCGTCATGGCGTCATTTTGTGATGTATCATGACTTTCGCCCCCTTCGCTAAACCACTTGTGGGTGTGGTCAGCATGTGATGCATCTGGCCTGCGGGCCACAAGTTTGACAGCCCTGATCTAATGGAACCTCCCAGGAGAAGCACTGGAAGTGAGGGGAACTTGGCGGCATTGTTTCAAAATGATGGCTCTGCCCCTCTGAAAAGACTTCTACTTATAGATTACATACAGGGCTCTTCAAACTTGACAGTTTTAAAACTTGTGGACTTCAACTCCCAGAATTCCTCCTCCAATCCTGTTAGCTCAGGAATTCTGGGAGTTGAAGTCCACAACTCTTAAACTTGCCAAGTTTGAAGACCCTTGGATTAGAGCCTTCCAAAAGCTGATTTAACTGATTTATTCTGGAGGGATTAAGTTCTGCTGTACATAATTTTTATTCAATAACTTAACACGAGTATCAATGGAGTAGAGATCAGAAAAGTTAAGGTAATATCCACAGGTACTGGAATGGTTACGCTGAAAGGTCTTTGGATCAGATTGCTCCTCGAAGTGTTTCCCTAATCCACCATTTTAGCCACTGGACTTGATTGGCTCCTTTAAATTGTAAATATATTTCACAATATAATTGTGAAATTCAATTTAGCCCCTAGCCCTGGGATTTGGTGATGCTCTCTTATCCAAGAACTAACCAGCCTCAAACCTGTTTAGCTTTCCAAGATCAGACAAGGTCAGTTAAGACTTGCCAAATGGAGAACTGGCATATTTTATAAGGTAACATTGAATGAGAACACTGAATAAAATTAATGCTGCCTCTACAAACTTTCAAGTTTATCTAACACCAATGCTCTGTTCTTTCTGATGATCCCTTGCCACAATATGAACTAGCTTACCTCTGCAACGGTCATTCAGGTAATGATCCTCAAGGTTAATTTCCACTGGATAAAGCAAGCCAGCATTGAGGAGTGAAAGAGAGATATCCTGTTAGTCATACTGACCTCTTGCTAGAGATACTGGCTGGTTCATTCACAGTCAAAACAACAATATAGGCAATTGGGAAGGTTTCATTTGAAACTTTTCCAGTGACATCTAGATGTTTAAAATCAACTCTGGCAACTTTAAGATGTGTAGACTTCAAATCCCAGAATTCCCCAGCCAGCCATGCTAGCTGGATAATTCTGGGAACTGAAGTCCACACGTCTTAAAGTGGTTATGGTTGATAAATAACTGGTCTAAATGGAGGAATGAACTCAAAATTGACGTGGTAAATGTGGTACTCCTACCAACAACAACTTTGCTTTTCTGGGGACAGAAAGCAGCATTCAGCCTTTTTAACTTGTGAAGCAAAAATGTTACAGGTTAGTCTCAGATTCCACAGATCCCTCTACACATTTTAAGCCATTTTACAAACAGCATGCAACAGTCCTCCTGCAGTTCAAAACATGCTGTTCCTTCATCTCAGAAAATGTTTTTATTTGAATAACTTACCCAGTTCTTTGTTAGGACCATCAACAATCCCAGCATCTGAGTTTTCATGCCCTTCGACACAGCAAGCTCTGAACACCAATCCACACTGATAACCCATTAGGAGGCTCTGTTCACAGCTATGGCCTTGTTTCTGGGCCTCTTTCCCCAAAAAGCAGCAGTAACAACATTTCTGTGTAGTGGAAATTAATTTATTACATTATCATAACTGTCGTTCCAAAACAGAGACCTAGCACACTTTTCTATGCTACCATTTTATGTTAATCCAGGGTTTCCCCAACCTTGGCAATTTTTAAGATGTATAGACTTTAGCTCCCAGAATTCCTCAGCCAGAATGTCTTATAGTTGTCAAGGTTAGGAAACCCTGAGGTAAGCCTTTCAGAATATTTCTGAAAATATTTGGATATTTAAAAATTTTGGGCAACAACTACTCAGTTGCAAGCCTCAAAGAATATCTCAAGTGTCTGACTGCTGTCCTGGAAGTGTTTTGAGATTGATTTTTTTCTAGGAAATTAAGAATAAGTAACCTGTTTTGAATTTGAGACATTTAATCTCTGAACACATTTAGAATGCTCAGTGGCAAAACTGTAATCTATAATTGAAGTATTAGAAGAAGATTGCTTCAATTAAAACAATATAACAAGTAAAGACAGGAAGGGAAAAGAATTAAAATAGCAAGGGTCAAACATGGAACAATTAAAAGCAATTAAAAGAAAAGTCTTTAAGACTCATTAATAGATCAGTTCTTGACAAGTGGTTTTCCAAACAGTCAATTGTTCCTTTTTTCAGTTTTTCTGCTCTCTAATCTGAATCAAGTCTGTTCATATTATTTGAATTATTTTTGGAAAGATGCCACCGATCTTAGTAAATATCTCATTTGACAATTCTAGATTAAACACAGCCTGAGAACCTTCCTCATTATGGGGTTACAAAGTTCTCCATCCCTTAAGCTGAAAATTCAGGCTTTCAACATTCATGAATAAATTATGTACTTCACAGCAATATCCTAGGGAAATTATACTCGGTTTGGCAAGATTTTTTTAACAATTCATTTATCGCTACTACTTTACTGGAATCCAATCCATGTGCAAAAAAAAAGGCAAAGGAACAAAGAATCCTGATCCTTTCCTGCCCACTTCCTCTCATTTTATCTTTTTATATCCATCTAGTAATTTAATACGCTCTCATTATGATAATATATCATATTTCACAATATATTTTCATTCCTAGCATGAAATGCTTCGTATAGAAGTTTGTAATTTCCACATCTAACATTATGGTCTATTGTGAAGTATGCATGGTTTCAATGGTCTTTCTCGTGTAACAGTCATCAAAGAAATGGCCCCACAGAGGTTTTCCCCCATCTGAAGACAACAATGCAGATTTAAACACATGTAACAAATGCAAAACAATTATTAAGAGTGCTGTAAACAACCTTTTAAGGGATTCTCTGGTTTTATAGGATGCACATGAGGAAACACTGAAAACACCCAATATTTGCCACATCCTTTTGCCCATTTCCTTATTAGGAACCCTCAAAGAACTGCCCAGGAACCAGCAAATTCTGCAACCAGAATGTGAAATGTACCAAAGTAGACCAGCAGCATCCAGCTCTGCTAACAAAGAAAAATTCCAAATTGCTATGCAGTCATTTCAGCGTCCCCTCCTCTCTACAATTTCACCTTTATAATCTTGTCTTCACAGGTGGAATTCTCCCTTGGCAAGTCACAATTTTCTTGCTTACTAGCAATGGCCATTCCAGTGGTGCAATGCAACACCTCCAGCTGACTGAGGCAGCACTGTTCCTGGGCTATCCTACAAAGAGAACCAGACAGAGGATTACAGATTACAGATTAACAGAGTTGGAAAGACTTTGTAGGTCAGCTAGTCCAATCCCCCGCCCAAGCAGGAGACCCTACACTATTTTTGACAGGTCCAGTCTCTTCTTAAAAGCTTCCAGTGATGAAGCTCCCACAACTTCTGAAGGCAAGCTGTTCCACTGGTTGATTGCTCTCACTATCAGAAAATTTCTCCTTATTTCCAGATTGAATCTCTCCTTGTTCAGTTTCCTTCCATTATTCCTTGTCTGGCCTTTGGATGCTTTGGAATTCTCTCTGCCATCTCCTCAAATATTGGAAGACTATCATGTCTCCCCTGGTCCTTCTCTTCACTAGACTAACCAAGCCCAGTTCCTGCAACCGTTCATCGTATTTTAGCCTCCAGTCCCCTAATCATCCTGGTTGCTCTTCTCTGCACTCTTTCTAGAGTCTCAACATCTGTAATGGAAGCTCTGTAATGGGTGATATCATCACACAACATACTTGCCAAAACATAGAAAAAGTTGCAACTTTGAAAACAGTAGAGAACAATCAAAACAAGATTTCCTCAGAAGAGTCTGACTCTCTGACAAGAACCAAAATTGAATTAGGCAAAGAGGCTGAATTTGTAATGAAAGAGGACTGATCAAGGGGGTTGGGGGAAATAGGTGCAATTTGGGAAATGGACGTCTTAGCATCTTAGCAGGATGTGGATAATTTGTCTGAGCTTGGAAGATAAGCAAGATTGGACCTGGTTCATATTTGGATGGGACATTACCAGTCTATCCTAAGACTCAGACTTGCCTAGAAAGTAAAAATGAAAATAATGGCAAGCTATTTCCATACTGCTGCTAAGAAAAATCACATAGACATTCAACAAATTAGAGAGAGATGCCAATCAAAATCTCAGGAAGTCACCTTGAAGGAGACAAGGTTCGTGTCCTGAATGAGGAGCCAATTTGGTGTAGTAGTTAAGGCACCAGGCTAGAAAGCAGAAGATGGTGAGTTCGAGTACTACCTGAAGAAAGGAAGCCAGCTGGGTGACTTTGGGCCGGTCCCTCCCTCTCAGCCCAACTCACATCACAGGGTTGTTGTTGTAGGGAAAATAGGAAAAGAAAGGAACACTGGATATGTTCATTGCCTTAAGTTATTTATCAAAATAATATAGGTAAGGGGAAAAAAACCTGGATGACCCAACTACACACAAGCTAAACACTTTGTTGTCTACCTGCATTCCTTGGAATCCCGATCTGAAGAGAGAAACCTACAGTCTTTCTTTTGACTTGCCCATTCATATCCACGGGAACAGCAGGTCTCCACTGAGGCTTCTACAGAGTGAAAAATATATATATATAGTTTGCAGCCTTGGAAGCAGCATTGACAAAGTCCAGTTTCAAGGTGATTCACCTTCTTGAAATGAAAGGAACCTCCCCAACCATCTTACTTAATATCTCCTGCCTAGGATTTGATCTATGCTCCCATACTTGATATCCCAATTTTTTATTTTATCTCATAATTCTTTCATTTGATTGCACCACTGAAGCTACCATCTTGCCTCTCTGTTGATCACACCTGCAGATACCCTTTTTTGTCTATATTTTGGGATGGATATAATTGCATGTGCATTCAAAACATAGAATTGACATTTAGATGTAGATACATTTACATACACATATTAACAATGTAAAATGTAAATTTTCTTCCTCTGGATTATAGGCAGTCCTCGACTTATAGTATGTGATGACCTGGAGCATGATACAAAAGCAACAAAGTCACAAAAGTAGGTAAAGTCCTATTAATACCTCCAACTTTGCTCCCAATGTCCAGTTATCATCAGCTGGAGAAAAAACTCTCCCAAGAACAGTTTTTAAAGGGAAGAAATTCAGTCTGAACCCAAAGTACATATAGATTATAAATAAAAACCAACACAAACCATAGCTGCAGCAATTAATGAGACAGGGCAGGATAATGAATTGTAGACTTCAAAAGATAACGACACACACACAGTTGGGAGGATGCTGGAATCCAGATAAGACTTGACAAACGAAGATAATTCACGCTTTGCTTCCTGCAAGGTGCTGTGCGCAAACACCTTTTCAAATCCTGTTTTCTCAGCTGCAGCTAATGAAGGGAATCAGGGCTCTTTTCTCCCCCATAACCCCCCCATAACTCATGTTGCTCCCTTCTTCGTTCCTCCTTGCATGCCCTAGGATGAAGATGAGGTGGCCCTGGGTCTTCTTCTGAATATCCATCTGAACTGTGCCCTTCCCCAGTTTCTTCCACAGCCTCCAGAGTCACACTCCCACTCCCTGTCAGCTGCTCAACCTCCCCCTCGGAATCAGATTCCAACAGGGACATGACACAGTAATTCACTTAGTAACTGTTCGAAGTTACAACAGTACTGAAAAAAAAAGTGACTGACAACCAATCCTTGCACTTCCAACCATTGCAGGATGTCCATGGTCACATGATCAAAATTCAGATGCTTGACAATCAATATGTATTTATGACAACTGCAATATCAATAGGACATGTGATCACCATTTGTGACCTTCCCAGCTGGCTTCCAGTGAGCAAAGTTCATGGGAGGGGAAAATGAATTGACTTAAAGTCCACATGGTTCATTTAACAACTAAAGTGACTCGGTTAACAACCTTAGCAAAAAAGTTCAGGAACAACTCACTTAACAACCACCTCGCTTAGCAACAGAAATTCTAGTTCCAATTGTGGTTATATGTCAAAAGCTATCTCTAAAATATAGAGTTTCGTAGTCATAAATCTGCAATGTCTGTAACAAAAATGGATCCAGACAAGCACACACATTTGAAATATGTTTCTTGTTCCTCTCTAATTTCTTCTCAACTAGATCAGAATTCTGCTGGAAATCAACTTGCAATCTGATCAACTCTGAACAAGAAAAGTGGTCTAAATGAGAGATTCCCTTATCACAGGCAGATATAATTACATCCTCAGGACAATCTTGAGTACCATATTGAACGTTCATTATTCTCTTTCATAGCGGACATTTTGAGGGTCAAACATTTAAGATTTACTTAATTTGGGATTACCAAACTACGTGCATCCCACACATGGTAATTTATTTAATAATTCGTATTAGACAAACCAGATTTTGGTATCACCTAGCGAGAATGTCCAGTTCGCTAAGCTTGGGAACAGCTAGCTAGCTGCTAATACCCTCGGGAATTAATTTCAGTTTGAAAAAAGTGGGGGAAAATATTTAAACCAATATTTATAGTGGCCAAGAAAGTAATGCTGCACAGTGGTAAGTTTTGAATCCAATTAGACAATGTGCTAATGGGTGGAATTTTAAGAGTTGAATCTTGATATATTAAAGTTGCAGAAATTGAGGAACACTGAATTGAATCAAAGGACCAAGAGGTAACAAACCTATGCATGGGGCAGGAACACTAAAAATAAAAGTTAAAAAGGGCAGATAGTCTTTCTTGCAGTCACATTTCTCACATTATGTTTCACATATGCAAACACACACGGACCATCTTAATAACAGAATAGAAATTCCTGTGGAACCATAACAAATGGAATATATTTATGATTTTTAAAGACAGGTGCAAAAGCTTAATAAAAAGAATATATAGAAATGGAAATGACAAAAAATGGGTGAATTAAATATAGAGATCATATACGTTGTCTTAGAGATATGTCCTCATACAGACGGGAGGTTGTACACAGGGGTGGGATTCTACAGAACCGGTTGTTAACATTCTAAGCAGTTTGGAGAACTGGTTGTTAGAAGAAATTACTGGCCTAATCCTGTAAGGAAGGCAGGAAGGAAACATTCTGGTGTTGCTTACAGAAACTGCCTCTCCGTTAACCCATGTTACACTCTTGGCAGGACTAGACTTCCTGTCTCAGAAACTTCTCTGGAGTTTTTTTCCCCACCTTTGCTGGTACTTTGCTTGTGTGGAGTGACTATTCAAAGTTACAATGGCACTGAAAAAAGTGACTTATGACCATTTTTCACACTTACGACTGTTGTAGCATCCCTACAGTCATGAGAGGCCAGGCAAGGAGATATGAGTGCCTCAATATGAATGATGTTGAGTTGGTTATGCCCAGCCAGTCTCATGACCACCAACTAAGCCACGCCCACAGAACCGGTTGTTAAAAAAATTGAATCCCACCCCTGGTTGCCTCATGGTGTAACCAGAAAATCTAGAACTGAACACACTCAAAACCGTAGAAACCCTCCCATACTACAACCTCCTACAATACTAGACAATACAGTATCAACAGTAGAGACCTTCAAATTTTTAGGTTCTATCATATCACATGATCTAAAATGGACACCTAACATCAAAAATGTCATCAAAAAAGCACAACAAAGAATGTTCTTTCTGTGCCAGCTCAAAAAGCTCAAACTGCCCAAGGATCTCCTGATCCAGTTCTACAGAGGAATTATTGAGTCTATCATCTGCACCTCTATAACTGTCTGGTTTGGTTCTGCAACCCAACAGGACAGACACAGACTTCAGAGGATAATTAGGACTGCAGAAAAAACAATTGCTACCAACCTGCCTTCAATTGATTACCTGTATACTGCACGAGTCAAAAAGAGGACTGTGAAAATATTTACACACCCCTCACATCCCGGACATAAACTGTTTCAACTCCTTCCCTCAAAACAACGCTATAGAGCACTGCACATTAGAACAACTGGATATAAGGACAGTTTTTCCCTGAATGCCATCACTCTGCTAAACAAATAATTCCCTCAACACTGTTCAATGTTCAATGATTACAAAGTCTGCATTACTATTACTATTAATCTTTTCATCATTCATCATTCCTATCACCTATCTCCTCCCACTTGTGACTGTATGACTGTAACTTTGTCGCTTGTATCCTCACTATTTATATTGACCGTTTCCTAGTATGATTTGATTGCTTATTTATACCCTATGACTATCATTAAGCGTTGTGCTTATGATTCTTGACTCTTGACAAATGTATCTTTTTTTTTTGTGTATACTGAGAATATTTGCATTAAGACAAATTCCTTGTGTGTCCAATCACACTTGGTCAATTAAGTATTCTATATTCTATTCTATATGACAGATCACTTAAATGAACGTTCGAAGTTACAACAGACACCCAAAAATAACATACAACACGATTTCAAAATTATAACAGATGCAACATCCCTGCAGCCACTGATCCTTATGACCAGACCTCAGGACGTTGCAGAGCTCCCTCTCCTCCATCCCACCCTGCCTGGACCCTGCAGCACTTGGGCCTTTTTCTAAAACATCCATCACCCACCACATCCATCTTCTGAAGCCCTCTGGGCCTCATGTTGGAGAAGGATGGAAGGCCACTTGTCCCTGGGCTACACAGTGACAATCTAAACGCAGATGCCATTTTCCCCCCATCTCCCATTGTGAGCTGGGACAAAATGGCGGTCACCAGAAAACCTGCTTCATTTCTACCTACCTGTGCAGGTCTTGTTTTTTTTTTTTTTTAATT
>BHFT01017941.1:0-23494 GCA_004320025.1 Laticauda laticaudata | reverse complement strand
AAAGAGAGAGATTGTTGTTCAATAAGTCTATCTTTGATTCACACACTGGCTTCTTTCTTTTTTTTAATAAAGTCTTGGTGGAATCTTTTAGAAATGGTTTAAGCCTTTGCATGCTTGTGGGATGAGTTAAGATAGGAGTGGGATGGGCAGGGATACTGTGGAATGAGCAGGGATACCTTTGGGATGGGTAATAGCTGTGGGATAGATAAACCTCCAGTGCAAGCATAGTGGGACGTGTAATGGTCCACCATCCCAGGTGCCACACCTATGGTCCTTTATTTCAATAACAATGTAATATCATCCCACATTTCAACATAAACACAACTTTTTATTAAATGCCCTGTTCACGTAGGACCACTCAACATACCTGGCCCAATCTCATCAGTGCGATGAGCAGGCTGAAGAAGCATCCATTAATCATCTATCATCCTGTCTTGCCATCCCACTGCTCCAGCTGGGGAGTTTGCACCAGTGTTTTAGGAGGTTGCGCTGCTGTCTTCCCTTCAGTGAGGCTCTGTTTTGGGGCCTTGCACATCCTCAGTGTCTATCAGGTTTGCCCTTGCCTCAATTTCCCACGCTCCATGTCCCATTGCCTTGTTGGAGGTCCATGAGCCTGTATTCAAGACTGGGTAGCGGGTGCGCATGAGATTGTGCAGGATGCAGAAGCTTCCACGATCCTCCTCACGGTCTTGGGCGATGCTGCAATGGTGGTGAGAAGTACTGGATACCTGTTGGCCAGGATGCCAAAGTCTCCTACCACCCGCCTTGTGCCCTGGACAGCCTGTCGTTGAAGATCCTCTCTTCACGGGTGAGGCATTTGGAGGTGTAGGGCTTCATGAGGGTAGGTCTGAGGGAGAAGGCATCATCCCCCACGTGAAGTAGGGCACATCTTGTGTGTCGTTGGGCAGGGGGTCTGGATGGGGAAGCCTATGATGAGGTTTGCGTTCCAGCCCCTCTTGAGGTACTGGCGTTGTATACTGGCATCTGAAGCTGACCCGTTGCCTGAAGCATCGATGTAATGAACTTGTATCACATCGACCATGGTGAAGAGGACGATGCTGAAGAAGCCCTTGTAGTTGAAATAAGTGGACCCGATTGGCTGGAGCTTGCAGGCCACGTGCTTCCCATCAATGGCCAAAAGTGTGGGGAAGTTCCATCTCTGATACCACTGCCCTGCAACTTTCTCATCTTCTTCAGTGAGGGGCACTGGAGGAGCTCCTCCAGGTATTCTTCGATGATGGCCTGCACCACTTCTCTGACCACAATGCTGATAGTTTGTGTGGCACCCTCCAGCCATACTGCATGCTCCTGGATGCTGTGGAAGAGGAAGAATCAGATGAAGGTTGCAAGAGGTCTGCACAGCTGGGCTGCTGGGCTGAAAGTGAGATGCAGACAAGTTGCTCCCCTTTTTATAGGCAGTATAGTTTCCCATAGGTGTCCCTTTGCATCCTCTAGGCATCCTCTAGGCATCCTCAGACATCCTTAATATCGAGATAGGGTCCCTCTGTGAACTTTTTTTCCGTTTTAAACGCTTGGTTCCGCTAGGCATCCATTCTGCATCCGTCTGCATCCGTTCTGCGTCCGTTCCGCTTCCTCTCCTCGGTCCAAGCGGATGCGAGTTGCGCGGATGCACAGCGGATGCCTAGAGATAGAGCGGATGCGTAAACGGATGCAGAACGGATGCTAGCGGATGCCTAGCGGAATGCAGAACGGACAAATTGGATACATTTTCTGCGCAAAAGTTTGAGCAGCTCAAAAACTTTACTGAGTGGATGAAATGTCAATAGACGTATGCTGGATGGATAGAGAGGAAGCAAAACGGAGGCAGTGAGTACAGAACGGATACATCGCGTTAACCAACGAATGGCAAGCTGTTTTTTCCATTTTACATCCTCTTTGCATCCGTTGGTGCAGTGTGACAGGGGATTTAGCTTCGTGTCCGCCTCAGTAATTACCACCACTCCACAACAACCTCTTTTCTTGGAGTGCTCCAATAAAATAAAACAAAACCTGCACCTCATTTCTGGTATCCTTCATTGGCCTCAGCACCAGGCTCAGACGCAAACTGGGGACAACAATCGTTAGCCATTTTGGGGAGTCAAGTTTGCAATGTCATCTGTTTTTGTGGTTCACAGAGGCTGCTGATTTTTTTCCCCTGCTATTTTGTTTATTTTATCATAATGAAGAATCATTTCCACTACTCAGAATATTAGATATGAATATTACAACAAATAGTCATTGTTCACAATCTTGCCCAGTTTTACCCTCTGCTAACAAGATGCCACTGCTCTGCTTAAAACAATATTTTGTTCTAATGCCCAAACAAAGGTCTTGAAAAAAGTTTCATTTTGAGTGCAAGTGAAAGTTTGGGTTAGGAATTTTTTAAAAAAGCAGATTCAAATTCACTGTCACCTGCAGATGTGCATTCTCTCTCAGTTCAGCCTGCCTCACAAGGTTGCTCTGAAGATCGAATAAAGGGAATCTCTATATAAATCATCTTGAATTTCAGATGAAAGGGTGGACTATAAATCTGATAAATAAAATCAAACATATTCAATAAACTTTGAGGCTGGCATATTTTTGCATAGAAAAATTTTGCACATGACTAATAGAAAATTTTCCCTAGAGAAATACAAAAAGATCACTTGGATTCAACCATTTTCTAGAGACAAAATATACATAAATCTCTTCTTTCACTTAGTCCTGTCTGCTTTGAATGGCGACACCTTTAATGGTTTGAATTAATTAAATTAATCCCTGGTTCATTTTTAATTCTCTTTTTCTCTGAAAAATAGGTTACATCGGGGTGTCAAACTCCCAGCCTGCAGGCTGGATTTGTCAGTGCTGGCCACTCCTACCCCTGGTTTAGCGAAGGGGGGAAAAGTCACAATATATCACATGATGACAGTGTCATGCCGCATGTTTGACACCCTTGGGTTACATCATCTTTGGAAAGCCTGGTATATTTGGGAAGCACCATTGAAAAAGACACATTAACATGAAGGAGTCATCAAGACACTTTTTCCTATTTTCTCAACACTGATGCTCAAAGCATAATACTGGCAAGAAGCAATAGTAATTATTTTCGACAAAGCTACAGTAAGAGCATCATTCCTAAAATATTTTCTGTTTCAGATCTGGGGCTCAGATGTTTCACATAATAATAATGAGCAAGCAGACAAAGACTGTTTAGAAAGAAAGTTAAAAAATCATATCCAATGAATTATGTGAATCATATCAATGTGCTGTTGTTATTACTCAGAATTAATCAGGTTTTAATTAAAAGGAAAGACAGTAACTCTTTGCACACTACAGAATTATACCTTTTCACAACCCTAATTAATCCAGCCTATAAAGGATGTTGAGAGCTGTAGTTTAGTCTTATCTCTGCCGGCATAAATATGCCACGCCTATATCAAAAAGAACCTATGGTTCAGCTACCCCTGACTGCTTCTCTTCAAATATTTTGGATCACAAGTCCCACATCTCCAGATGTTATCATTAATTACTCAAGTTATCCCTAATTTAAGAATATGCTGTCTTTCTGCATGCTGATATTAAAAACACCTCATCATATGTCAAATGAAAAACAGAAACTTGGCTTAAAATACAGTTGTACACCACTTTCATTTCTCACCGTTATACAATTGCAAAATAAAAATAAAATATAAAATTTGAAATAAAAAATAAAGCCATATAAAAATAAAAATTAAAAATGTATAGGGTGACCTTGGACCAGTTATTCTCTCTCAGTCCAATTCACCTCGCAAGATTAAAAGAAAATTGGAAGGAGAAGGTGTGTTGGATATATTCACTGCCTTGACTTACTTGTAAAAATAAAGATGGGATACAAATAAATAAATAAATAAAATAATATTTCAACCTGCACAATATTGACAAAGGCAGATTCCTCACTGGATCTGCCTTGTACTGGCTAAGTTCCCAGGACTCACTCTGGCCCGAGAAAGTCTAGACATGAGCCACAAATGAGCACTTATGTTACCATTCCAAACGTGACACCATCAGAAAAAGTTAATTAGATGATCAGAGAACAAAAACGTTAACTCATCTCATTTTAATTCCGTTTTAGTATAAACAAAATGAAACCAAGGGTGACTTTGTTTAGGCCCCACCTGCTAAATTGGAGAGTGCAGTTTAGACAGAGCTGCTGAAAGGCTTAAAGCAGCCCTCGGGCCAAGCAAAGAAATGCAGGAATTAACATTTGTGACATATAAAGCTAAAGAGATCTCACTTCCACAAAGCCAACATGAGGTTTCTTCTCAAGCATCCTTCCTACAACTATTGACTGGACAGTCTTCTTCCCCACTTCATCTCCTCTCCTTTCATTTCTTGTTGAAGGAAGGAATGATCGTGAAGGCTCCTCATAATCTTACATACATTCTCAACATTTGATATTCTACCCTGTATAGGGGCCATAAATTTGATAAACCTTCCTGTGGCGAAACAGATTAGAAGAAGATAAAGGAAATGCGGAGTCATTTAAATTCTTTTTCCTCAGTATGAAAGCCCCTGGTTCAGGCATTTAGACTTTTTGGGCTGGGTATCTCTAATTCAAGGATCTGGAGCCAATTCTGTCAATCTCAGCTTCCTTGAATAGCCTGTCTGACCAAATATAAGAGTGATAGATTCACTCCGCCCCCTTTAAGCTCTCAGGGACAGATAAATACAGTCTTCTTTGAAGCTTCAGCTTATCAAATTGCTAAATCAAATTATAACACCTATCTCTGAGGGAGATTGGCTGTTTAGAAATAGGAAATATAAATAACTCTAAAACATGTTGATTCTGTTTTTTTTAAACAGCTTTTTCAATGATTGGTAAATGGTTTTAAATATTTATTGTTTTTAGTTTGCTTGTACTCCAATAGATATAATGTTGGGGGGGAGGGGCTGTACTAGATAATTAGATAAATAAGGAAATAAATGAAATTAAGCAATGTTTCTCAGCCTCAGCAATTTTGACATGTATGAACTTCAACTCCCATGCTGGCTGGGAATTCTGGGAGGTGAAGTCCACATATCTTAAAGTTGATAAGAATAAGAAATGTAAACAGATAAGCTACTTTAGCTGTAGAAGTTGATATTCTTTGAGATTCCCCTCCCCAACAGTATATCAACCTCAGCTGTGGAAATTTAAAGAGTCTTTTTCCCAGGAAGGTAGCAAACTCAGCTGGCTATTGTTCCTCTATTTCCCAACTTCCCTTCTTTTGATTAGTTTTCCCTTAAGGAAGTCAGCCATTTCAAGGCCAAGCTAATTTAAAGGCTTAAGGGAATTTTCAAACCTAAACAGTAAAGTCCAGCTGCAGTTTTATCCACCTTTGAATTTTCTCTTTGCTTCCAGAGGTGCCCATGGGAGGTTGGTCAAAAAAGTCAAGAGGCAGAAGAAGATGTCTTCTGGCCCACAGTGATGCATGCAAAAAGTAATGAGATTTTGGTTGTGCGGTTGCAGCAACCATCTTGACTTTTAAAATCTGTCTTCCTTCCTTCCTTCCTTCCTTCCTTCCTTCCTTCCTTCCTTCCTTCCTTCCTACCTTCCTTTTTTTTTGCTTTACAACTGGTGTTTCCCCTAAATCACTCTCTTGTTTTTTCTCTCTTATCTCCCATCATTGTCTGCCCCTACTTGGTTACCATTTGTTATATAAGCTGGTCCTTGATTCCCTGATTTTTCCTAGAGGAAATATAGCTGTCTTTGGAAGCTCACTAACATAAGTCATTCACCAACCCTGAAAGATCAAACTGATCCTTGTAGGGGTGATGGGGTTTGTAATACAATGGTGGAAGATAAAATATTGGGCAGAGCTAATAAGTTTCCATTTAGTTTTTACTTTACATAAATCCAATCAGTATCAAAATCACTACTACCCTGGAATATTTGACTTCCTTTGACATTTTCAGAGTGTTTATGAAAAAAAGAACCTTTAGTGTAATATCTATTGATGTTAGGTGGCAACTCAGACATTATCCAATATCCTTTACTGCCAAAAGCTGATTCTAGCCACCTTTCAAAATGTTCAACCTCATGTCAGGTTACCGCCTCTTTTGGAGCTGGAAGTGACAGCTGTTTTTAGTGAGTTACTATGGGGGGAAAAGGAAAGAAAAAAGCTGAGAATATGTACTCTCAACTGTATACAACTGCTGTGAATGGAACTTGCAGATTTACAACAAAAAATCAAAACACCAGATGGCCTCATAATTGGATCTTCCAATTTCCCCTAAGAGTGTGGATGAAAAAGATGGATGTTATAAATAGATCCATACTTACTGGAAGTTGTTCTTATTACCTGAATAAAATAGCCTTATCAGTTTGTGAGAATAATCTCAAATTAGTTTGCCAACTGACCTAAATTCTGTCTGCATGTTAAAAAAATAATAATCTGTAATTGTGCTCAGTTATTTGTTTATAGAGGTGTTCCACAGTGAATACTGCTAAAAATATTTCACTATGTACAATTGTCTCTTAAATGAAGACTCATCTTTTGTAACATCAGAAGTTTCTAAGTTGTATTACTATTAATAATAGAAGATATTACCGTTCATATACAACTAAGGATACTGGATATTTTTTTTCTGTTCAAGTTTTTTTATCTTATTTCCATTTCCTGAATCAGAATACAGTTATCCTGTTGATGCATTACAGCGTAATGGGGGGAATAAATATAAAAATGCGTATTTTATGGATGATGCATATAGAATGAGTTTTTAAAAGGGAGAAATGCATATCAAACAGGTACTTAAGGGAAATGTTTTAAATTAAATGCATTTTTCCATGTTTTCCTTTTAATTGCAGGAAATGGGACAGAATGAATTTATGATTGAATACATGTAAAACTGACACAGAACAGCAATAAAATTATCCAATTGTCACTATGTTTTTGCTTATTCAGAAGTTTGTCCATTTTTATTTCATGCTGCTTATGCCCAAGATTAGTAAATAACTCAATGCATATATACCTAGAGTAATATCGCCCCAATACTTTGAAGAACTGATTTGAAATAAAATACATAGAATTCTATTTTAATTTTTTACATATAAGAAATACACAGACACAGCCATTTGTCTCATAGCAAATGACTCTGTGGCATACAAGGATTAAAAATTCATAACAATATAAACATTTGATGCTCCAGTTAAACAATAACCCCAATAACTCTCACACTCTGGCAATTATCTTTTTGACCTGCTGCCGTCCGGATGGCATTTTAGGTTAATAAAATCCCACATCACTAGACTAACTAATAGTTTCTTTCCCTGGGCCATCTGAACCGCAAATAAACACAAAGTCACTACCTCATTAAGATGTGAAAATATGTGAAATCTCAATACCCCATTCAGATGTATAATAACATATTACATCTCCTGTGTATTATATCTCTTGTATATATTACACAATACACTTGTGTATTATATCTCTTGCGTATATTAATAACATATTACATCTCTTGTGTATTCCATCTCTTGTGTATTCCATCTCTTGTGTATTATACTCGGCTAAGCATTACAGTCAGTGTTGGATGTATATTTTGTGTATATCTGTAGATATTGTAATCTCAAATTGCAAATGGACCCATGGGTACTCTATCTTTCTTATTTTCATTTTTAAGTGTTTTGGTTTTGTTGTATTGCGAACAGTTACTAGGGTGCATCCACAGTTTCGTTGTACTTGTACAATGACAATAAAGTTCTTCTTCTTCTTCTTCTTCTTCTTCTTCTTCGTTTCTTCTTCTTCTTCTTCTTCTTCTCTCTTCTTCTTCTTCTTCTTCTTCTTCTTCTTCTCTCTTCTTCTTCTTCTTCTCTCTTCTTCTTCTTTCTTCCTTTTTCAACATAAAATGGCTGTATCACCTTATCTAGATGTTTACCTTAACTATGGTTTCCAAACTGGGTGGCACCGCCCCCTGGAGGAGTGGGATCCTTAGGGGCACGAACGGCAAGCGAGGCAGCAATCGGGGTCGCTAAGAGCAGCAGCGGACGCGTGGAGCGTTGAGTTGCACGTAATTCTTCAGGGGTGAAAAAAATCCCGCTGCTGCATTCAGCAAGTGCCAAGTCAGGGATCATCCCATTGAACTTGCGATGCTCTGGTCAAGGAGCCCCACTCCAAATCTGCGTTGGGAATAAGAGCAGCCAAGTTCCCAGGAGTAGCACTTTTCTCTCCTTTCAATACATCCCACCCATTCCACCCATTGAGCCTGCACTGGAGCAGCACCGCCCCAAGCCAATAGTCCGATAACGGTAAAGTTCACAAAATCAATGGGGTGGCTTGAGATGGAGAAAGAGATGAGGAAAGAGATGAGAGAGAGAGAGAAGGAAGAAGAGCAAAGAGAAAGAAAGAAAGAACAAAAAGGGAACAAAGAAAGCAATGGGGGAGAGGAAGGCAACGGGACAGAAAGAAGAAATAAAGAAGAGGAAGGATGGAAGAGAAGATAGTAATGAGATATCCTATTGCTCAGTCCAATCACCTGCTCCGCCAGATGGTAGAAGGAATGTGATGTGTTGTGTGTGGTGTGTTGTTTCCTTTGTAACTTAATCCAAGCACACTTCATAGTTTGCCTTCTCTCAGAATTGCACTGTAATATCATTGCAAGCAAACTAATTATTTGAGGGTTGGGAAGATGATCCTGTTAAAGCCTCAAACAACAATGGAAGCTTCGTCTGATATCGCCGATGATGTTTCATCCACAAAACCTTTAAAATAGGAAGCCAAAGACTTCAATGTGCTAGCAAAGATTTATGGGATAGGGCAAAGATGTTTTCAAAATGTTGGAAAAAGGGCCTCTAAACTAGGCCTCATTTCAATTTCTGATGCATTCAGGTCTCTCTCTTCTCTCCCTCTCTTCCCCTCCCCCCTCCCCCTCCATCCCTCCATTGCACCCCCTTCTTTTGTCCCTTTTCTTCTTCCCTTTTCTCGTTCTTTTCTTCCTTTCTCTTTTTCTCTCTCTCTCTTTCCCTCTCCCAGTCTCACCCCATGATTTGGATGCCCAACCACTCCGCTTGAATTTGCTGCCAAGTCCCTCCAGTGCAGCGCGGCTCAATGGGGATGGACCTGTGGGGCTTGGCACCAAGAACACGGCAGTTGCCGCCACATTTTGAAAAGTAGTGCAAAGCCAGAGGTCGGTAATTTTTGCTTGCAAAGGAATTCACAAAAGGCTTCTGGGTTGTTGCACTAAAGGAAGGGCACACTGTTCAGTGCAATTCAGCAACATAAAATAAATGAAATACAAATAAAACAAATCAGCAAGAATCAGCAAAGCATCTCTTGATTAGATTTTATTCACTACTAGAATCTAATCAGAGATGCTTGTGATTTCTGCGTCTGAATGATTTCAACTCCAGCAGGGTTGGAAGGAGTATGGTGTATATGTGGTGTGCATGGCTTCAAAAACTCAAAAACAGATCAAGTTAGTTCTGGGGAGGCCAGTCATAAATTAGGACACTTGCTAAGCAACCGGCCATTAAGGTGAGGACCACTTGTTATTTGTTTTTGCCTGTCCACCAAACCACACTCACCGAGTCACATGACCCAGAAGCCACGCCCACTAATTATGTTACCAGCAAACCACTCCCTCAAAATGAGGCCACGGCCCACAGAAATTTTGAATCCTTGTCCCTGGGGTGGGGGGGAATTGAAATGGAGTTTGTAGCACCAAGGGTGGTGACTGAAAAAAGTTTGGGAACCATTAACCTAGACCATGGTTCTGGGTAGCATCAGGTCTTCAAAATTTACAAAAGGATAACAAGGCTTTTGGTTAAGGTTTGCTGTAATATGGGAAGATCAATACCATTATGCCTGCACTACCTGATTTTGGTGATTAGTTGCAAATGAATAGCATTTGTAAGGAGAATCAAAAAAGTCAAGATGGTCAATCAAGAGCCCACACACAGTCAAGTCTCATCTTCCTGTTAGTACATACATATGTTCCTTCATCAGTGGTTCTTTGCCAATTTCTATTTTGACGATTGCTGTGTTACTTAGAGTTTTTGCATTAAACGTATTTCAGAGAGCTGAGTACCTGGTTGATCTCTGCAAAATAGTATGATGTGTAAGGAAGGGATGTTGTTGAGACCAGAAGCAGGCAATTCCCAAATAGAATTCTAACCTTTCTGGTTAATAGAGATGCAGGCATGCAAAGGGAGTCTGTCTGTGCTCAGGTGTTTGTCTGTTTTGTGGTGTGGAGATTCTTTCATTTGAGAGTGCGCAGGTTTCCAAATGATTGACCCTCATGGAACTAACAGAAACAACATGCCTAAACCAACACATATTTTCATATACAAAGGACAAAGATACAGCAAAATTGAAGGAGCCCCTATGGGATTTAAGGGTTTTCTTTTCCATGGGGCCAAATCACAAATGCTGTCATCGTATATCTTAACCATAGTTTTGAGTTTTGTGGGTGGCATTAAGCCAGGGCTCTTGGATTCGAATCATCCATGAACTGGTTTGCAATGACGGGGTGACAGTGGGACCCATAGGGGCTGCCTTCCAATTTGGCTTCTGATCTGTGTCCTTGTATATAAAATATGGTTGGTTGGAGCAGTGTTCTGTAGTTCCATGAGGTGTTTAAGCTGGTTGGAATTTAATTTGATTGATTTCAAAGAGTTCTTTTATTGGGAACTTGAGTGCAATAGTGGAAAACCACGTCGAAACTTACAAGCAGATCTTCTTGTTCCATGTGTAGATCTTTGATCATTTCAAGAAGTTAGTATGAGTTTTGTACATGGTGAAGCTGATGCGGTTTCAGCATTGGGGCTGTAGCTGGTTTTGCTAAGTGTTTTAGCTAGGTTTTGTAGTGGTGCTCCGTTCTTGAGCTAACTATGGGGTCTAAGAGGTATTTGCCTTTCTTGTGTATTTTTGGAGGAGGCCGTATAATTTGGTGGCATTCTTTGGAAGATTTTTCTCTTGGAATGATCATCTGTTGGACTCGTTTGCTCATGTGGCTGGTTATAATTTTCTTTCTGATTAATTTTTCCAGATATTGTGGTTGGGTCCCAGTTTATGGGGTTTGTATGTGGGAGTCTTGGAGTAGATCTGTCATTTTGTTTCGTTAGTCTTTTCTATCCATTACTACTGTGGCATTCCCTTTGTCTGCTGGAAGTATGATTATGCTGCTATCCTTTTTTAGAGCTTACAGGGCTTTTAGTTCTTCTTTGTGCAAGTTGTATATAGATATAGTATCTAGTATATATAGTATATAGATATAGTATATAGATATAGTGTATAGATATGGTATATAGATATAGATATATTGCTGATATTATCTGTGAACTCAATGCCATATGCTAAATAAAAAAACAAACCAAAGGCCTGTAGAAGTGCTTTGATTCCTGAAACTCACAGTGGAGAAATCTTCACTTTGTAGATAGCTTCATTCTTGCCTGCCAAACTAAGTCATGTCTGAAAGTCTTCTGCCAAATAAGCTAATTCCTGAATAAACAATTCAATTTTGGGGAATGCAAAACTTGCAGCTGAGCCTACATTGAAGCCTGATGCAAAGCATCTTTCAAAGTAGGGTTTCTCTGCAAAGATTACCCTTTTGTTGAGGTAATCCCCTGTTAGACATAGTGAGAGTGGTGAAGAATAACACACACATAGCAAACAGATACACTGTACGGTAAATGTAGGTTTTTACTTCCAATAAACGTTTACGCAAAGTCCAAGATAAACAGTTCAAGTCATTCACAGGTAAAGCAGTCAGTTTTCAATTCAGGGATAATCCAAATTTCAAAGTCCAGTATCAAGAAACAGTTCAGTAACAGACTTACATCAATTATCAGTAACAGTGATTTAGGAGGAATGGCAACACTCTCCAACAGAAGAAACAAATATTCACACTGAGACCAAATAACCCAGGTTTCTGGCTCCATCTTATGCCCGTTTGCGGAACTACACCCAATTACAGTTTTAGCAATCTTTTCAAGATACAGTGTTAAAATGTCTATCCTAATTTATATATTTCCAATCCAAATAACTGTTAGGTGACTTACATTCCTAACAACCTTCATTCAGTCCCATGTTTAAAATAATTTAGCAGCACTTTTTCTCTTATAAGTTGAGTTCTAGGTATGTCAAGTAATTGCTCATCATATTTGATATTGTGTTCCTTCAATGTATGTATTACTGTCCCTTGTTTCATTATAAGAAATGTGACAAATGTGCAATTTCTAGCTTTATTTTCCCCAAGAACATGTCTGCCATATATATTAGATTTTTTAATCCTGCCATTTTTTGGGGGGGGTTGGGGGAACGTGATGGCTCAGTGACTAAGATGCTGAGCTTGTCAATCAGAAGTGTTGGCAGTTCGGCAGTTCAAATCCCTAGCACCACATAACAGAGTTAACTCCCATTACTTGTCCCAGCTTCTGCCAACTTAGCAGTTCAAAAGCATGTAAAAAATGCAAGTCGGAAAATAAGGACTACTTTGGTGGGAAGGTAACACTGTTCCATGAGCCTTTGGCATTTAGTCATGCCGGTCACATGAACACAGACATCTTTGGACAGCACTGGCTCTTCGGCTTCGTAATGGAGATGAGGATCACCCCCTAGAGCCAGAAACTATGACCGTGCATATGCAAGAGGAACCTTTATCCTGCCTTTATTACTTAGTAAGTAACTCAATGCAATGAATTTATTTAAAACTCATTCTTCGTCTTATCTTCTTCATAACAACAACCTTGTGAGTTGGCTGAGTTGAGAGAGAGTGACTGGCCCCAAATTACTCAGTAGGTTTTCATATCTAAGGCAGAGCTAGAACTCACATTCTCCTGGTTTCTTTATGCACTTGCTCTTATGAAAACTTTTGCTACTAGAACAAAGGTTTTTTTTTTGCACTGTTAATTTTTTTAAGGACTTAAAGATATTGCTTTCAACTGCTAGGTTGAATATATTTCCTGGAATATAGCTATATTTTATTAAAACTGTAGCTGTTCTATTGTGTTTCTTGCTGTATGACCATGGTAGCATCTTAATGGCATAGTGCTGACAATATATAAAATAGAAAGGTAAATACTGCTTGGAAGCAGTTCTGGAATTGCACAGCAAATATACAGTAGCAGAGAACTGAATGAACAGATTGGTGGTACTTAAGGAGCTACATTTAGCAGATAACTAAAAAGAGCATTAATCAAAATCTATCAGCATCAGTGCTCTTAATGAAAGATGGCTGTGATTTTACAAAGCCTCTGAGGCAAGTAGGACAACTTATCTGAATGTTTCAAGAACATTGTTAGGGTTTGTTTCTGTAATATTTGTATGCTTTCTAGAATTTATTATGATTAAAGATCTGCCTGAGCTATTAAGGTCATAAAAGAAGAGATATTTTATCTGGGATATGATAAACAGACTTTTCTTCTTTGGCTTACTTGCTATACAAGAGAGTTTCATATATTGTTATTTATTAAATTTATATGCTGCTCGTCTCATTTTCACATGATTCTATCTTGGGTCATGCCTTGTGTACTACAGATTATTTGATTATTCTAATATTTCCCAAATTC
This sequence comes from Laticauda laticaudata, assembly GCA_004320025.1. Classification (NCBI taxonomy): domain Eukaryota; kingdom Metazoa; phylum Chordata; class Lepidosauria; order Squamata; family Elapidae; genus Laticauda; species Laticauda laticaudata. The sequence goes on along the minus strand of BHFT01017941.1, from coordinate 9,990 downwards.
TTTTTGAATGTATTTTTTCTACAATATAGACTGTTGCTTCCTTTATTAAGTTTTAGGATGAATTGTCAATGAAAAGGCCAGGAAAAGGAAACTCACAACGAACTCAGAGAATGAAATTGGTCAGAACCTATCCTTCTATCTCCCACCATCCAACCACAACTCATGAATCTTCTTGCATGAGAAGCAAACATCTTCTTCTTCTTCCTCAAGGAAAAACAATATAATTTTGAAAACACACTTTTGAGACATCTGTGACAGGGATGTCTGAGAATCTCTATAGACATGTAGTTAGAGATCTTACTATTTTTAATCTTGGTGCAAATTTAACTCCAGAAACAATCTGTTGAATAGATCAAACAATCATTGCTGGAAGTATTGATTCTCATAAATAAAAACAGTTAAATTTATTTATTTATTCATTAATTTAATTTCAGGTTTCAAGTTGTGGCCCCTATTCAAAATGTAAATAATTTAAAAAATACTTTGCTCATGTTCTTTTGGCAGTATTATTCTAGTAGCTGAGCTAAATACACACCTGGGTCAGGAGCAATGATTTGCAATTATCTGTATAATATATTAAGCACCTTTTTTAAAAAAAATTGCTGCTTCCTTAAAAGAAAAAATAGAAAGAAAAAAATAGAGAAAAGAAACATATTCAATATGTTTTGGCAGCTGTCAAAACTAAATGTCAAAACATCAGCTGTAAATAGGTTGGAAAATAATTCAGTCTCCATTAGAGTAAATCTAGACTCGAGATTCAAATATTTTATTTTCTCAAGATGTTCTGTACAGCATAGGAAGTTTTGATTATATGAATATCCAGTGAGCAAATACAAGATGCCATATAGACTTGAGAAAAATATCAAGGTTCCTAAATTAGACTTACCCACCAGTGTAGAAAGTTCGGGTATTATCCCACGTCATTGTAGTGCTTTTAAAGTTGTAGCAACGTTTCAGCAGAATCTCATCTGCCATCATCAGGCTTCTGTATACAGTTTGTATGTACATACAAACTCTATACAGAAGCCTGATGTACATACAAACTCTATACAGAAGCCTAATNTGCTACAACTTTAAAAGCACTACAGTGACATGGGATAATACCCGAAGGAAGCTGAACAGCACACATGTAAGTACCCACGAAAACTTTAAAAAAAAAAATATCCTGGAAGTGAATCATGAGCCACATTTAAAAAATGAAAAGGGGCATGACTGGAATAATTACTAAAATGAGTTTCTTTTAAAGGTAAATGTGATATTTTAAAATATAGTTAGCATGGTTATTCCCTATGTCTTTGATATTTTTTTTCCCAATTCTGGCTCATTCAAAAAAAAAAAGTCACATTTGGCTTTGGTTTCAGGCATTACTTTTCCTTAATCCTACATGAAGACACTAGGGATTGGTGTAAAGAGTTTTTCCATGCCAAGCAGATAACCTCTTGCTGAACCTCAATCCTCCTGGAAGCCTCTCCTAGGGGGAGAAGACATAGTCTATGCAGATGAACATTTCGTGAAGATAAAGAAATTACTTCATTTTAAGGGTTAGAGAAAGCTTGAAAAATGAATTGAACTTCTGATAGATCATATATTAACACAGCCAGTCAGGGACCCTATTAACATTACAGCTTCACAAAGGATTTTGAAAGGGCCTCTTGAAAGCAAGGGCCTCTTCAAGCAGAACAGGTGAAAGATATCTTGTACAACTGCTGAACTGGGAAAGAAAAATACAGAATAGTTAAGTGCTTGAACTTCCAAGGCAGGGGTGTCAAACTCAAGTCATCATGGTGATGTATCTGGACTTTTCTCCCCTTTGCTAAATCAGGCATGGGCATGACCAGTGCATGATGCATCTGGCCCATTGGCTGGGAGTTTGACAACCCTGTTTTAAGGGGTTGGGGTTTTTTTTTTTTTAGTTACTATTGATATATTTTTTTGGAGACAAGAAGACTAAAGGAAATATTAGGTTTTGAGCAAACATTGCTTTGTTGTTAAATGAAGTCAGGTTAAAAGTGGTGGTGATGTCCAAATAATTTGGCTTTGGGAGGCTGAAATTAGAAGCTACTTTGAAAATATAGGCCATGGATTTGCAAACTTTTCTGAGCGTGGTATCTAAGAACGAAAGCCATCCAAGCCTCATGGAATTTTAATAAGAACTTTTACATTCCTGTGAAATTTAAAAAAAAAAATCAGCATTTTCTAAAACTTTGCGATCTTATGTGATACGCCCAAAAACTGGTATTGCAGCATTTTAAAAAGATTACGGTATTTAGTTTTATTTTGGAGGGGATGTGTGTGTTTCCTGAGGGTTCTTTAAGTGACAAACTCGTATATGCTAAGTTGATGGTTTCTGACAGGAGAAAGAAAGGATGATGATGTAGCACACTATTAGTCTAGAATGTATGGTTAATGCACAGTCGATTAACACAGGTAAGATTCCTCAAAATCTCCTCACATTGTGTTTTTATTGTATGTGCACATACTGCACATTCTTTTCCATCAGTTGAAACTGTCTTACTACATATCTGGAATGACATGAAATTATTAATCTGAACAGGTCAGTCCCAATATGTCATTATCCTGCTTAAATTTATTCATGACTTGAGTGGATTCCTAAATACAGGCAATTTTCATCCAACTTTTTTCCTAATCAACTTTCAGACATAAGAGCTTAAATTCCTTTGAGAAAGGAAACATCCTATCTCAAGTTAACATATCTTCTGTGCTTCTATATACCTATATTAACCAGGTCTCTATCTATGCTTTCCTGTTATCATATCTATCTATCTATCTATCTATCTATCTATCTATCTATCTATCTATCTATCTATCTATCTATCTAATTATCTACCTATCATCTATTTTGTTGGAGAGGAAATAGTATACATACCATTTGGTTTTACCCACTCATCCACCATTTCTAAAGCTGTTTTACAATGAAAAAGTCACATCAAAGATTTCTAGTTTTGGTTCTCCACAGATCATCTCATTCTAAGTGTTCCTTTCTCGGTAGACTGAACAAATATAATCTTACATTTAAACTGAATAAAGAACTGAGAAGTGAATTAACCATCCCTCCCCAAATTTCTGTCTTATTAAGTCAGGAAAATAACTCCTGTGTTAGTATATAAAGTTGGCTGCAGCCTTGGAATGTTTTGCACAATTTTTGTCTACTTCATCAGAAAACATAAAATACACGGGAACTGAGCCACAACCTTGGCAGTCAATGACTGAAGGTGGGAAATTACCTTCCAGTCAATGTTTATAATGTCCCCTTTTTCCTCATAAACCTAGTATTGCTAGGGTGTTTTAAGAACTGCAGAATATATCTTTGGCCAAAGGGAGGATGATGAATGAGCTGCCACATGAAAAGAGATGAGGGCTAGAAAAGTATTAAGTACAGTTGAACTTGAAATAGTTTTCTTTCTTACTATTATAAAGACCTTAAAAATGCAAATACGATCTTCTTAGAAATCAAGTTGCCTTTTTTGAAAGGTATTCTGATTGTGATGCCAAAACTGATTTAACTTCCACTATGGTGATGTTTTGTGGAAATGTCATATGTTTGTAAAATTCTTCCTATGTGAGACTTATGGCCTGGCTATAATAAGTGAAATGCAGATGTAGGAATAGAACAATACAATTAAAGACTACAACTGGCATATGTTAATAATGAATCAGAATAGCTATTATCAGAGAAAAAAAAAGGAATAGCCATTTACCTATATACTGTTATATATGAGAAAATAAAATTTGAGCAAGCCTGGTAATGTACTTCATAAGTACTGTGATGCCATTCATCACTGGGTAGCCCCAGGAATGAATGAAGCATAGGAAAGATATGAAAAAGTATCTTGCTCAACTGCTGATCCAAGTTGGTTATATGGTACATAAATTAAAGTCCTCTTGAGATTCTGCAGTAGTATTTCTGGATAGGGGATACAAAGTTTGTTCTGAACTGATCCGTTTTTGATTGAAATTTTACACAGGGGGCTTTTCCTAAATCTTGGTGCAGACAGGTGACTGATTGTGGAATAGACATGTTCGTGGATTGTAGAATTTGACACAAGGTGTGGAGGATTGTTCAAATAGTTTCCCTTCTTTCTACACTACCAACTTGACTTGTTATACTCATCCAAGGAATTGTAAAGGATGCTGTCCTAATATAATTAGGAAGTGACAGATTTATAAAGAGTTAAACCAGAGTTTGGAATGGATGAATCTGACCATGTGATACTTTATTTTTAAAATCTATTTTTTTTTCTTTCTAGGGTTGTGAAATATACAGGCAATGTGTCATACAACTGGAGGGATGCTGAATGTTCCTGTTTATCTGATTTTTTTTTTAAAAAAGACTTTTTTTAAAAAAAGGCAAATATTGTAGTGCCAGATATTCATATTCTTGCTGATTTCTGTCAGGAAGGGTGCTTATAGATTGCCCAATCCTGGTAAACCTTTTGAAATTCTGAATTTTTACTTTTAAATCCCAATTAAGCAAAACACCAGAGGAAGCTTGAAAAAGGCTTAGTAAGCTTCCCCAAAACAAAACTGAATTTTAAAATTCAATTTATCTCTTAAATTGTCATCATCTAGCACTGAAAACAAAACTGCTTGTAAGATTTCTCCAATGCTTTATGGCGAAGAACAGACTTGAATGGCACTGTATGCATTTTCTCAAATGCTTTCTTTCAGAAAGGGGTAGAAACATTGATATCTTCCTGAATGACATGTTCTAGCTTGGGGATCAGCAATTGGGATAGCCAGATGATTTGTATTACATCTTCTGTAATCCCTGACAAATTGTCCATTGAGTGGGATGAGCATCAGCATGTGTCTTCGATACATTCTAAGTATTCACAGAGAAATAGGAATGGTTGGGGGATGGAAGTAAAATAGCAAATAGAAAATGTAGGGCTGAGCAGAGCTTTCTGAGAATTTAAAAACATGTCATTTTATGGACCTCCATGCGACAGCCAACAGCTCCTGCTAACTTTTCTTACACAGAGGGAGCTTTGTTGCTCCTAGATCTTTACCAAACTTGCACAGTGCTAAACATTTTGATAAAGCCCAAATACCTGCTGTGACAAAGACGCCCTCCATGGTTTGGATAGTGTGGAGGTGGCTGGTTTGATAATGGAGAAGAATATACAGGGACAGGTTAGAAGAAAATGAAAGAAGGTAGACAATACCACCTTTTGTAACAAGGACAGCATTTCCTGAAGTTTTACTTCGAGCTTCAACTCGAAGGCTGACTCTTCCTGATTTTCACCCACTGTGGCAGAGAAGGCTTTTTCATGCTCTGTTCTGGGATACTTCAATAAATCATAAGTGTTTTGCTGAAGTATTTTATGCTGCACATTAATGAAGCAACTATGCGGCTACGAATTCTAAGTGTCCATCCACACATGAGGTTATTATTACCTGTGTTTCTGTATGACATATTGTTCTTCCCTTGTGTCTTGACAATTAGCTTTTGTTCAATAAAAAGAATTCTGCTACGGATGTAATTATCATGATTGAATTCTTCAAGGCATCCATGTCACACAGAACTTTGCTGCATGATTACCCTTTTAAAAAAAAACCAGTTGGTTAGTGAGAGAAATATCAAGATTTCTTTCTTTTTCAGACTAAAAGAAATTAAAGAACTTTGGGGATGTAAGGCTGATTAATGAGCCCTATCTATGCTGTTAAGAGTGGGGTAATAATAAATGTTTCAGGTTTTGTGTGTGACCGCTTATCACAGAATGAGCACACAATTAAGCTATGGTTGGACACCTTCACCTTCTTTGATGTGATTGCAATTTACCATAACCATTTTTAAAAGTAATAATTCTAATAGGATTTGCAATTTGAACTTTGACTTTGTCATTTGTCATTTTTTTCATAAATGGGGGTTGGACTGGATGACCTTTCAGGGTACCTTCCAATTTTGTTAATCTGTTATCAAATGAAATATATTTCCTTGTATACACATGCTTTGCTTTTATACTTTTGGACATACTCCATTGTTAACCTTTTTTATATTTTTATCCTATGTATATGCATTTTATAGTATTATGTTTGGGGGGGGGTTTGTTATAATATCTTTGGAAAAGTGGCAGCATATGATGAGCTTAGAAAGAGGCCCTGATGAGGGGATACTACATTCCTTAAATATGCTACGTGGGCAGCCAAAGTAAGAGGTATGGAGAGGTACAGATGAAAACATAACGAGAGCAGGCAATTCTCCCTGGAGATATCCTGGGATTAGCTACAACACTTGAGGACAAAATCCAATGAGTTTGAACTTGGGAAGGAATCAGTCTCAAGAAGGAGGGAACTTGGGTGACGTGATGAAACTGTATATAAAGTATGTTTTGGAATTTTAAGGTGTGGGTCTTGGCTCAAGCTTCATGTTGAGGTCAGCTGAGATATATCTCTCTCTTTGCAAACAGCTAAACAATAAATTCTCTATGTTTTCACCAATCCAAGTTTTTGTCATTTGGATTTATTTTCAACAACTTGATTGCAAACATTTGTTAAAGTTCATTGTTACAAGTGCAACATTTACAAAAATGAAAACATTCGCAGGTAGACCAGATTAGGAAACCAAAGTCATCCTTCCAATACCTCTGTCAAGTTATCTCCTACAACTACTTTTATTATAAGTAACAGAATCCTCTAAGTCTGAGTGTGCTTCTTCTCTCCTTCTCTTTATCTTCATGTGAACTAGGGAGGAGTTGGTCTTACTTGGGTTACAGTTCTAGCTAGGATTTGGATTTCTTTTATCTGACTGTTGTCTTGGTTACAGCTTTTCCTTCTGTTCCTCAAGGTTATTCTTTCTGTTCATTACATGAAAGAGAAAAATCACCCTCAGGAAAAAAATGTGATTTGCTTCTCTGCATGAATCATTGCTCTTGAATTTTCCATTTCTAATAAAGAGGATTTCCCTTCAATTTATTCATAGAACATGGACTTCTCTTCCATATAAGCTCTTCCCTATTATGAAAGGTTTGCTTAATTTTTTTTTCATTGCAAAAAATCCTCTCCAAAATAGTTGTACACTGTATTTTATTCAAATAGCAATGTTTTGAAGCTTGCTTAGAAAATGATGTTGCTTAAAATTAAATACAATGCTAATTCCTTATAATGATTTAGCACTGATTGTTTGTCACATATAGATGGATGTCAAATACAATTTCTACCATGCTGTGATAAACAGACAGAACTAATGAGGTAAATAGGAGTGATATGAAATTATTATATTATCACTATAAATGAAGATAATCAAGAAGTAGGTATTATAGCTTTGAAAATAATTATGAGTAGGAAGATCTCATGTATGAAATAGTGCAAGTCCCTAAAAATCCATTAAAAGAATAAGAATTTACTGGCAACCTAAACCAATAGCTCAAAACCCTGTCAGAGTTTTGATATACTGACTCATAACAGTTCTCTAGGACTTAAAGATAGCAATATTTCCAAATCTTCCTTTGAAGAGGTCAAGGATTGGGCCTGGAAATAACCTATTCACACCAAACAGCAATTCTATCAAATATTTATCTCATATATCTATCCATCTTTCCATCTCTCTGTCTTTCTGTCTCTGTCTCTTTCTCTCTGTGTCTCTGTTTCTCTCTCTCTCTCTCTCTCTCTCTCTGTGTTCCTGTCTCTGTCTGTCTCTGTCTCTGTCTCTCTCTCTCATCTATCTACAGTATACCGATCATCTATCTATTTATCTACCTATCATCTCTCTTTTTCTGTCTCACTCACTCACACCTTTTAATCAGTTTTTGGACTCCAGGTAAATGCCTGCACAAGTTTCTGAAGTTTTCTTCACATTTTTTTTGTGGAGAAATGGTTTACCACTGCCTTCTTCCTAGGGTTGACAGACTGGCTGACCAAGGTTGGTTTCATAACTAAAGGTGAAACTTCTACTCATGGTTTTCCAGATTCTAACCTGATGTCCCAACCACTACCCCAATTTTCTCATGAGGACAATGATAACTACCTTAGTGTGTTTCAAAAAATAGTGAGCCTTAAGAAAGAACAGCCAGTTGCTCAGTTAAATATATAAACACATCTTCATATGCAGGCAGTTTTTCTATTAGGATTCTCCTTGTATTGGCCTGTGACATTTTTCATTTTTTAAAAATAATTGGGCACCATACCATTGGTCATGTTGATAGAACAATAACATCTAAGCAGTTTTGTAAACTAGACTCAATTTTTAGTACAATATCCTTCTGGCTAGTTGTTGACTTAATTAATTTTATAATTTAAAAATATTATTTACTACTTTCTATTACAATAAATCTCCCCCTTCTGCAATTCTGTACTCATTTGCAAGGGAATAAGCCCATTGAACTAAACAGGACTCAAATCTGTTTGTAAAGATATATGTAAATGTGGTTTTAATAGCTGTTGCTAGATTTTCAAACTGTTTTTTTTTATTTTTGTAAGTTTGTGTTTACAATACTAGTAATAGTACCTAACCATCTTTAATTATTTCTCATACTTTTTCTGTAATTTTATCTTTGTCCCTCCTTTAGTGGCAAATCACCTTGGATAATCTCAAAAAACTAATCAAGGTTAGATATGATGGTGGTGGGAGACTGGGTTACAGAAAAGAGTAGGTTAAACTTGTAAGTTAAAATAACATTTATGGGCAAAAAGGTAATATATGGGAACTTTACATAGTTCTATTGGTAAAAGAGTCATGAGAAGAAGTTAGAACTTGTAAAAAAGTGGAAGGCTGCAAAACTTGTATTAACTTGTATTAACATTATTCCATTTAAGGGTACCTCTAAATCTTTGGAAGGGCAAGTAAGAAGATGGCATTTCCTTTTCCATAAATATTCTTGCTAGCACTCGGGAATCCTTGGCATGGAGTACAACTTGTGGTGATGCGTAGGACACATCTCCAATCAGAGGCTAGCATCCACTTCCTCTCCCCAATTGGATTGCCTCCTAGAAGAAGAATTTATATGCTTGGAATACTTAACAATGGCAAATTCTAAATTAGCAAATAGCATCTTTTTAAAATCTCATTTTGCCAAAGCACTCATTGTAAAGAGATCACTAGAGTATTATTTTTGTGTGCGTATCACATCATTTTGTGCCAAGGAAAAGCAAACAAATAAGGTAGGCAAGAGAGCAGGATATTAAGAGGACTTTTTGTAACATGAATTATATTTTTACTTTGGACACTATTTCATTGTCTTCAGTAAATCTGGAGCATTACAGCAAACTGATTGAATGTGTTAGATTACCAAAAGAGCATAGGTCTCTTCCTATCTTGGCAACCCAGGAGGATATTATAAAATAGAGATTAAGTGCTGCAGGAAAGGTCTCATCAGGAAAAAAAAAAGAACTATGTGCATTCTTGCTTTATTTTAGGTGGTTGAGAGAAAAGGGAACAAGTGCTTTTATTTTATGCACATATTCCCCTTTTATCCTATGATCATTTGAAGAAAGTTGTTAATATTAATGTCTAAGAACTGGTCAATCATAGAAAGGTTTTCTCTATATTCAGTTTTCAATGCAAGATGTTCAGCAGTTGAATGAGTGAACTTGCTTTATTGAAAAGCAATTCAGGTTCAAGATATATCAGTTTCCAAAAACAACAAAAACAATGAAAGAGAAAAGGAATACACACACGCAAACAAAGGAAACTACCCTAGAGTGAAGGTTGAAGTGAAAATACAATAATTACTTTAAAAGGCAAAACAAATGATAACAAAACAGGAAAAACAAAGGAAAATGCATTCAAGCAGCTGCCTCCCCTTTCTTTTCTTTTTCCCAGCTGCTAATTGCTACTAAAATATTTTTATACTAACCTTTGAACATTGCAGTTATTGCTTATTTCTACTTGGATGGCTTTAATTATTTTACAATAGTTTTTGTTTTCTTCCCAAAAAATCCTCATTCTAAGTAGCTTACTTTGCCTTGCTGTGATATGTTGAATCACCCTTGCTTAAGCCCATGTCACACTGCACCAACGGATGGAAAGAG
>BHFT01017939.1:0-109229 GCA_004320025.1 Laticauda laticaudata | reverse complement strand
CTATCTCATATATTAGTTTCACCTTTTAAGTTCCATTACTGAAATAAATGAACTTTTGCACAATATTCTAATTTTTTGAGTTTTACATGTATAGCAATATAATAACATAGCAATATAACATATAATTGGATTTTCAATTATTTGCCATTGTTTTCAATTCCTTCTCCTTTTAATGAATCAACAAAGATAAACACAAGGATTGAAATATTAGTTTGAATTACAGAGCTTCACCAACAGAAATACATCTGACCTATAATTGGCTTCCCTTTTAATTTCAATTTTGATAAAAATTAGTCAAATGAAATAGGGATTGTGAGGTCATTACAATTGATGTGAAAAAGTTGAGAAGCCCGTGTTTTCTTTCCTTTCTTCTGAAAGGAAATGGAATGATAATTCATATAGAACAGAAAAATGGGGGCTGTAGAAATGATGCTCAATTCATTTCTTAATGTATCTCTCTATCACTCCATAAAAAAGTGATCAAAACCCTTTAGAACCAAAATACTTCACTTCCCCTCTGTCCCAGCACCCTTTCACTAATGACTGCATGGGTTAGCCTCAATTCCAGTCTGTCTTACACAACAAATGGGGCCATGAAATCTACTGGTTCATCTTCCACTTGGGTACAGGTACAGGTAGTCCTTTAGCGAGGTGAGAAATAGTGATGAAAAAATAATTTTTGATCAGTCCTCATTTTTACAATTTTCTTAACGTTTGTAGCAAAGAAAAACTGAAGATCATAAACACAGTGGCAATTTCACTCAGCATCCATTTCACTTTATGACCTAATTGCTGGTCCCAATTGTGGTTACTATTTGGAGTTCCCAAAAATCAGTGGAAAGGCAAACTAGGCTGAAGTGTATTCTTGGGGGAACCCAGCCCATGCTACTCATATTAGCCCCAATCTGCAAGCCTACTACTTCCTGACCAGGCAGACAAGTGTTGGCAGCCTCCACCTCCAGACTCTCCTTGCCTTCTGCTTGGTGGGCAGCAATGTGGCCTAAATTGGCATGGAACTAACCAGATAAGCTTCTGAAGTGGTCAGCTTAGTGCTTGCCCATTATCAAAAAGGAGAATAACAGTCCATAGTCCAAAACAATCAGGGAACATAGTGAGGATGGCAACCTCTCTTTGGTTTGCTCTTTAATTTATACCAGTGGCTCCATCTTCCAGGAACTGAAGCCACATGACTGCACAATGGTGGTGATTAATCTCATGGTTCCAGTCCCAGCAAACATGTCAACCAGCAACTGGTGCTCTTGTGTTTTCTAGAAATCCAAATAACCACAATGAGAACAGAAAGGATGACAAACCCAAAATGGTAATTTTTACTGTCTGCTCTAAACTTGAGGACATTGTGTTGGAGTACCTTTTATCACCCCAGTCCATACATCCAGAAGTCCCCACATTCCTGGAATCCCTCTCATTCTATAACAGGGCTGTCAAACTTGAGGCCCATGAGCCGGATGCATCATGCACTGGCCACCACTATGCCTAGATTAGTGAAGGGGAAAAAAGTCGTGATACGTCACATGACCTGCCATGACGACACGAGTTTGACACCTCTGTTCTATAACATCACAGAACACACTCCACCTCCAACAATCGCCCAAACTGTTTTAACAGAAGCACCAACATAAATTATGTTAAACTCTATAACTCCACCATAGACTCCATCACCCACTTCCTGTTCAAGGAACACACACAAAAACAAACACTGGGGGCCCCTACAAATTGACCCAGTCAGTGACTGCATAAAAAAGGGCCATTTTTAAAATGTTTGGCCTTTTAAATTGCAATAGTGGATACCCAGTTCCATATGCCTACAGGATTTAATAAAAAGGACAGGGGGGCAGGAAGCAGTTGAATCTTCATGCTGGATTACAAACAATTCTTGAAATTTTGCAGAAAATTGACATGTAGGTTAGTCATGGTTTGTCAGTAAATTCAGGTCTAAAACACAATTGTGTAGCATAGCTGTAGAATTTTGAATCCTGGTCTGAGTATCAATCGTGCAGCTCTCCCAAATCTAAGACCTAACACTGCCTAGTAAGTTTCACTGATTGCTCATCATATGCATCAGTGCTCCAGCTACTATGAAAAAGGTACTCAAAGAATAAGCAGATTCTTTATGGGGGTTTGGCTTTACCGGGGTTTGGCTCACAATCCTTTAGCTAATTTACAACCATTTCACTTGAAAAGAGTAAGTTTGTGCAAATGAATAGAATGAAGGATATCCAGTTTGGCACTGTGAAGAATCACATCATCAACCCAAGCCTTACAAAGAAATCAACTATATTGTTAAGATTTCATAATAATTTTATTGTACCTGCTGATCTGAAAATGTTACAAACACTCAAATCACGGCTACTCCCAAAGGTAATACAGATTTGGGGCAAGAGGGAAAGGTTTTAGGTTCATTGCTTGCTGTGAATGTTGTTTAAACAGCATTCTGAAATTCCCATGACCCTGCTTTCAAACACAAAATTAGCATAATTTATTAACAGTTACTGCATTTTTTGTTATAAATAAGAACAAGAACAACAAGTTTATCTTTTTCTCCCTGGGTATGCTTTGCCTTTTGCAATGCAATTAACAGGTCATTTTTTCATAATTTTTTTTGTTTTGTTCTGATTTTTTTCTTCTATGTTATTGCTTGCTTTGCTACTTGTGTATTGCTAATTGCATTTCAGTGCAAAGCTGTATAGCTGCTGTTCTTATGCCATGCACATTAGAAAATACTATCTTTTGTTTTATACAGAATTTGCATTATGTTTTATACAGAGTCTGGCATTGTATTATTATGTAACTTATAATAGATGCTTATTTCTTCAGCTTCATCACACTGGAAAATCATTTACCACTAGTTCCATGCCTCCCATGTCTTGTTGAAAAATACCACCCAATGGTAAATATTATAAGCATATTATTCTGCAGTGTTCAACTATTAGGTGAAACCTTCTACCTCAGATGATGTCTGATTCTCATGCCTATGAATCTGAAGGCATAAATCAACAAACCCTTCATCTTTTCATTCAGTTGCTTGTACTTAGCACTAACTAAATAAAGCAATTCTGAAAAAGATGTGTGCCTGTTATGGTATTGGGGGGGTATGTTTATATTATTTATACACAACAGAGTGTTCTTTACAATTCATGTTTTTCCATTTATTTACATATTAGTATTTGTAGTTCTGTTACAGTACTTTGTAGCAGTGCAGTCAATCAATACACAGATTTCATTTTGGCTTTGGTTGCTACTACACTATTTTGCATTGGGTTTCCCAACCTGGGTTTTTCGAAAAAAAATGGGATTTTAATCTTTTGCCTTTGATTCTTCCCCAAAGTAGAATAGGAATGGGAGTCATGGCCACAAGAAAGATACTTCAGAATAGCTGGCAGCATTTTGAAAGGGTTTCCACAGATGGATTCAAACCTGTTCCTGATGTCAGCCCAAGTTGTTACATGCATTTTATTGTCCAGAGTATATTGCAGACAATATTTTTCCCATTAGAGGAAAAGATCATGAAGGCAACACCTTCTCTAGTGAGGATCTTAGTGGCTTACCAAACAATCAACATATGGGGTAAATGTGAGACATTCAAACCATCCGATCCAGGAATCTAAAACTCTCTGCTTTGGGCCTTGGGCTGATCTAATTGTCTTCTATGGAAAAGCTACAAACTTCTGCTAAAAGCTGCATACTTCTGTTAAAAACGAATAGAAATTGAGCCTTTTAAAAGCATTGATGTGAGTACATAAGAGCCAAAAGGGCACAAGAGAACTGGGTTGACCTCACAATTCTGCAAGATCTTTTCACATGTATGCCCAATTTCTCTGGTTTAGCTGAAGATGCCTTAGAATGGCTAAAAGTCTATGAAGAGAAGACCTACTGGTCAAACTTTTTTCACAGTCAACCTGCATTATTATTATTTCAATTCTTCTCTATGATGAAGATCTAATGTATTTTTATGTAGCCCCATTTTTACAAGACACGTGTTTTAGCACCTATAGCTTAGACCTTCTGATTAATAGCAAAAAGCACAGCATGTTTTCTTGAATGTGTGTGTTTGCGAAAGTCAGAGTGAGAAAAAGAATGCATATATTTGTGTGTATTAGTTTATGTAAATATGAATATAAGAGTCATGCTAGTGACATAACACTTTTGAATAGTTCAGTTGCTGAAGCAGAACACAATTAAATTAATAATAAGATTCCTGAGTTTTACATTCTATCAGGATTATAAATAAAAAGGCAAGACAAGAAAGTTTAAGGTGAATCTATGTACAGAAAGAAATTCAAACCTTGCTTTCACAAACAGAAGATAAGACCACAAATGTGTCTTTGGGCAGACTTCCTTGTCTATGTTAAGTTAATCCTTCTCTCTTTTAAATTAAAGAAGCCCAGCTTCTTTAGACTTATTACATATGAAATTCTCCAAGATGTCTGAACAATTTTGTTGCTTTCATCTGAATGATTTCCAACTTCCATGTGCCTTTTATGAAATAGGGCAACATAATGTAGCACTCTAGTAAAGAACACAACTCACCAGTCCTGTGCAAAAGAGAAGTCTATTCTTTGTCTTACAGTGGACCTTTCTGTGTGACTGCATATAGTATACTGTAGCACACCTGTGTGAAACTTGGGGCATCACATTGCCGTTACATGACATTTTGCGACATTTCCCCCCTTCATGGAGCTGGAGTGACACCCCTGCTGTAGCATTTGTAAAACATTATACTGCTGATCAAAAATTATCTGATTAACTAGGATCTACAGGTTGACCTCCTTCCTAATAAATATTAGAAAATATTTCTTACATATTAGGACTTGTTCCAACCAAATGCAAAAATTCACATTTACGTCGAGCAGACTAAATTTGAATACAATAACCATTAGAGTCCATCAACTGAAATCAATGAGACGTAAACATTTGCTCTAGCTAATTGAAGCTTAATATTTTAGTGGGCCCGCTCTAAATACACTAATTCTGGACTGAAGTCAATACTTCAATTCTCTTTTAGTTTTATCAAAGCATCTAATCGGCTGAGAACATATAAATTCAAGATCTTGGATTGTCAAGCGTCTGCAATCATTTCCAATCTGGAAGTTCCATGCATCAGAATTGTGTATTTTAACTCCTTTCCTCAACTCATTAATGGATGTATTAAAAAACACTAGGTGAACAGTTATGTTTTCAAATGCATTCACTTTGTCACAAGGATGAAGAACATGTCCCCATACTCCTTCAGGCATCTATAATTGGAAACTGCCTTCTGCATTATTGAATTTCTAATATCTGCACAAGGAAGGAAGCAATTACAATTAGAGGACACCTCTAGATTGCTGGACAGGTAAGGTAAAAATAGGTCAGCCAAATATGCTCCACATTGACAACAGCTGTTCTCCCATTAATATGACAAATGAAACTCTATCTAGGCTAAGGTATGCCTGAAATGAGTTTGCCTATAAGAAAACATATTCAGCTCAGAGAGAACTGGTTCGGTCTTGGCTTGTCTTCGGCATTACTGGTACACCAGAACCGGGCCGAACCGCTAGAATACCACCACTACAGCAGATGTATTCTCCATTCCACATATTTGAGTAATAGGAGTAACTAGGGTTTACGGCAGTCTATGGAGGTGCCCGAGTCCAACTGGCATCTATTCATGAAGATCCTGCTTTCCTGATTTACCCACATGATTGATGTAAATATACTATTCAGAAGTGAGAGGAAATGGTCTAGATCAGTGGTTTACCCACTGCTTGTTCTGTAGTATCTTCTTTCACTGTGTGTACCACAGATATAAAGGTAATCCTTGACTTAGAACTGCTTAACGACCATTTGAAATTACAACAGATCCCCCCCCCAAAAGCCATAAAAGACCCCTCAAACACTCCCAAAAACTCAATTTAAGCTCCTTCTCTTACTGTCATCTGATTGCATTGTGGGAGTTTTGCAACTGGTCTGCATTTTCGGCCATTTGCAGAGACCTTTGGTCCTGAGACTGCAATTTGCAATTTTTTTTTTAACCAGAAACCAGTGTTTACTTCTGTTTTCCAACAAAAAATGCCCACTGGGTACAATTGGTTCACTTAATGACCAGGGTGTTTGCTTAACAAATGTATCATTCATTTAATGACTGCCACAAAATCGGTAATAAAGTCGGGAATGGTCACATTGTGAGCCACAATTGCCAGCATCACTTACAACTAATTCCAGGCTCAATTACAGTTATAAGTTGAGGATTACTTGTATATACAATCACACAAGGGAAACCAGAAGTATCTTTAAATTAATGTAACTAAGTGGTAGCTGCAACACTGGATCCATCTTCATAAGGAAAGGATCAAACTAATTTGGACACTGTGGACAGGGTAGTCTCAGGAGGGACAAAATAACTCTTGAGTAAATGCTATTCTTTCCTCCTTATTAAGCAATTCTCTATTTGTTAATTTCTCTTTTCTAGTCTAACAATCCCAAATAGTGGCTGTCTTGGTCCACATTATAAAAAAAACCCTATAAACAGAAAAAAGAGAAACAATTAATCTGATTTCACCCACTTACTCATTTTTTTCCAGTTTGTTCACTCAATATTTCCAGATGAGATTGCAATTTAAAAAACTATAAGCAATTAAACTTGGAATACAAATTTAAGATAATGTTTAGCGATGGCCAGAATTATACTGTTAAATTAATTAATTAATTCCAGCCTAGTTGTTTTGTACAACTGTCCCAAGCCTAATCAGTAATCTTGAAAAACATTTACATTGTTGGATGGATGTGTATGAAAGTAGGTGTGTGTGTGTGTGTGTGTGTGTGT
Organism: Laticauda laticaudata; assembly: GCA_004320025.1. NCBI lineage: Eukaryota > Metazoa > Chordata > Lepidosauria > Squamata > Elapidae > Laticauda > Laticauda laticaudata. Next base: position 102,406 of record BHFT01017939.1, on the reverse strand, counting down.
GTGTGTAGGTCTGCCTATCTGCCCAACAGAATGGCAGTTATATACATAATTTTTTTTAATGAAGGTGGGAGAAGGGAAAGGCAAAGGCAGAATTTTCCTCATGTGTGATAGCACTCACTGTCTTTCAGTTCTAAAAAAGTCAGTTGTCAGTTCGATTTAGTCAACCCAGATTATCTGGAAAGAGGATATGAATTCCAAAATGAGATGATTTTAATGGCTAAAGCAGAGTGTGCAAATACTGCACAGATGGTTTGGCAGCATATTACATCAGATAAAACTTGTAGGTAATTTATAGTTGGGCAGCAACATTTCTCAGTCTACAACTGAATTAATTTGCTGTTACTATTGTAAGAAAAAAAATGCATGCCATTTGTGTTCGATTTCTTGATTTTATTTTTTGGACATACCTGGAGCTTAGTGATAGTACCCAGAAAAAAAACCTTAAATATATGACAGAAAGACAAATTTTAAATTATCAGTGCCTCTAATTTTAATTTTGTTGTATGATGCCATGACATTAAACTGCAGGAATTCAGTGAAGTTGAAACAGGTTCATAATATGGGATTCAGGCAAGTGATAAAGAGCTTGTCTAAAGCTGATTAAATACCTGTATCACCCCTGTTAATATCTAATCATGAAATACCTCAAGCAAGCATATTTCCAGATAAGTGAGCTTGAAAGAAATAATCAGGTATATACTAGCTCCAGTTTAAGAAAGTGAGAAATCTGCCCTTTGAGTTTCAAGGTGACAAACAATGGTTGGTTATATTATCAAGAAAAGATGCATTCATTGTCTAAGCAATATTGAATATTGCAGTATCAAATGCTTCTATTCAGGATATTCCATTCCTTATCTCCTTCCGCCTGTTCCCACAAATAATTACACCTCTTGAACTTTGAACACATTCAATGCTTGTTGGGCGACTTGGGAGAAGGGAGATTCTTCAAATATATCACAAGGGTTTTCCACCAGATTTCATTAATTTTTAGACCTTTCTCCATTAATTCTTCAGAATTTTGGCTGGCACCCAAACTCAAAGAATAGTTATTGTTTTCAACAAGAGGCATATCTCTTCTCCACATTTAAAACAACATGTATATTCCAGATCTTTTTTCAAAGCATTGGCTTGTAGAAGAAGCTGAGTCATAAGAAAACAGAAGGGAAAAATATTGTATTAACTCTAATTTTCTGCCTTCAAGGACTATAAAATATAGCTACTCATTTTATAATTTTCATGCATTTAAGAAAAAGATAAAATGTCATCTATTTTCCTGTACGATCACAAGGGTAGTCAGTAAGAATAACTATAGTGAACTTACCAAGAAAATAGTCTAAAACATTTATATGATTGCGTTTATTTGTTAACTGGCAAAAAGCACAACCGAAACCACAATGAATTAATTTCATGGATAGTATCAGCTGCCAGAATAAGCAACACAACCATTGGAAACTAATTGTAGACCTCCTGACAAGAGACTGAGAAAACCAACAAAACAAATACAATATATTCAAAGTGCATGCATACACCATCTGCTTTGCTGAGAAGAATAGACAAGAATTCAAAACATGCCTCATAATATCTGCACTTTGAAAAAGCATCTTATACCATACTATATTCTTTGCATTTTGCTAATTTGCTGAGACGAAAAAAACACACACCAAACTTGTGTGTTTCAACAAAACAAGAGTAAATGTGCTATTTTTTTTTACATATCTATCAATGTATTGCACCCTCTGCTGGTCAAAGATATTCCCAACAAAATGATAGCCATTTATCAATCCACAGGTCAACAATACCCTTGATGGATGGTATTTAAAACATATACCTGTGCTTTTCCACACCATGAAATATGTGTACATATACTTGATATAAGCCTCATACTTATTAATGATGAACTTATTAGTACTCAAGTTCTCTTACCTTGGGCTTTTCATCCAGTATTTGCTGACGAATCTCTTTGTGTTTCTCCACAAGTTTTTCCTGTCTTTTGGTCTGGGCATCTTCTAGCTGTAATTAAAAACAAAGTCCACTATAATTTACATGTCTATCTGAATTCCTCAGTTTCAACACTCAAAAAGACAATATCATAATTGTCTTGGGTAACACAGTTTTAGAGAACATTTTGACATAAAATGATGTCATCATTATTAAAATAGTCAACTTCTTTCATGTAAGAGTTCAGGGCATGTCAGTAGATTTGTTTCAAATTTAAAAGTTTTAATAGCTGGAAATGTGCAGCTGAAAATGGAAAATTCATTCTTAATATATGGTGATTAGCTGCAGCATTTAATTAGGTCAGGTAGCTAGTATTAACTACAGGGCACACTGTCCTTTTTAAAATCTAAACATATTTATGTTCCTGCAAATCTGTTGGACCATGTTGATACTTTTTAATATCAACTTCTGTGTCATTAGGTGAAGTGCCATATGCTCTGAAGAGAGTGAATGGCTTAATTGGTCTCACTGCTAACTTGCTTTACAAAAAACAGCATTTTTTTTTCAATAGACAACATGCAAATCACAGAGCTTTGAAGAGATGAGGAAAGATAACTAGATACTGATCAGCATACTCATTTTATTTTTATTCTATTCAATCATGTCTGATTCTCAGAGAGTGCCTTGACCAGTCCCTGCAGTTTTCTTGGCAAGGTTTTACTGAAATGATTTGCCATTGCCTCCTTCCAAGGGCTGAGAGTAAATGACTGGCTCAAAGCCACCCAACTGGCTAGTCCTCAGGCAGGACTAGAACTCACAAATCTCCGAGTTTCCAGCCTGATGATGCTTATCCACTACACCAAAATAAAGCTTGCCCATAAAGAACCATTTTTTCATGCATGTTAGTGGGAAGTATTTCCTTTTGTAAGTATTCCATTTGATTTGTCATGACATCTTACAGCAACTAAGTGACTTTTTACCCATTTCTGAACAGCATTTTGGGGGCATAACTTTGCCATGCAAGAACAGAGTCTGGATTTTAAAGATATTATTTTGTGTTCCTCTGAAGTATTCATGCATAAAGGAGAATATTTGTAGCTCAGGGTTGAAATGCGAGGGCCTTGGTGAGTTTGAGTTTGCTTGTTTTCTTGCCCATGTTTCAGTATCCTAACTAGTCAGGATAATGAAACGTTGTTAAGAAAACAAGCAAACTCAGAGAGCACCAAGGACCCTCTCATGCGTGTATGAATGTATGTATGTATTGAACAAATATATATGGCCATTCATCTACCAAAAGTATTCAAGGTATCAGACAGGAAAAAAACCCAAAACCAAAATCACATTCCATAGCAAAACAAGAAGTAACTGAAGTTCCACATCTGAAACACAATTGTTCAACTTCTCTGTATTCCTTTTTATTTCAGTTGCGGTGCTGTTATATTTGCAGCCAGGTAAGAACTGATCTGCCTCTGGAGAATCAACGAAAAATGGTGAATTAAATTTATAAAATTTTAGCACTATCTGGAAATTGGGACTACAAATTGTCTCTGCACAAAAAATAAGGCTACTATTATGTTGGGGTTTTGCTATTTCAAGATAATCACAATGTGGAAACCAACCTAAATATTTAAATGTAATCTTTATGCCAAGGTGAATAGATGTTGTAGGTAGTAGACTTACTCTTTTAATGTACTGTACCACCTCTTGAATATATGAACGAATCATTTCTGTCTTCTCCCTGAGAGGAAAATTAAAAATGATTAATCCCGTTTTTATTTTTTAAAATCACTTATTGCTGGTGTTCTGCTACAAATAATTTGTTTATAAAATAATTGGTAAACTTCACTAAGAGAAAATCAGAGCCAAATTTTACATGTATTGCCCAATGTATTCTTCATCAGATTTCAAAATGGTTTAATCTTTTATTTCAAAGAGATTGTGTGCTCTTTGTCATGCGCTATTATGAGTGCCATTATGATTGATTGCAAACTTCCTTGAGGATGATTCAAACAAAAGGAAGGGTGCTCTTCTAAATAAAGGAAAAATAATGGACAATCACTGTGGGAATTTATACTGCGTTCTGCCTGCTTTTTAATGTAATATGTGGAAGGTGATAGTTAAACATACATTTAAAAAAAAAATTAGGATTTTTTTCTATTGGTTTTTCAGGTCTTCTGCACTTACTCATCCATTTGATTTCTGTCCTTGGACTTTGCTTCAGTGATCTTCTCTTGCCTTTTCTTGTCCATCTTTTTCTTTAACTCTTTCTTTTCTCTTCAACAAATCCAGATTTGTTTTCATGAAAGAAGAAAATGGAACAAAAGTTACGCTATGCACATTCACCTAGAAGTGACTCCATCTGTCTTAACTCTTCTGTAAGTACATATAGAATGGTAGTCAAAATAATTGGTAAATGGTCTTTACCTTTCACAAATCTCTTTTAACTTCTTTAGTTGGTTGCTTTGGCATTCTTCTGCTACATCTGTCAGTTTTTGTATAAGCTTGAAAGGAGAAAAAAAAAGATATGTCATAAATTGTATCAGCCACATTCAATTGGTCCCTCCTGCCTCAGGCCTCCCCCATCCCCAGATACTGGGCCGCAACATAGTGGATTACTTGCCAACCAGAAACAATGGGGAAGGAAAACCCTGGGTTCACCTGTCTTTCCTAATTCTGCATCTGCCCTTCCTCTGGCCAATATATTCTGCCTTTCTGGGGCAAAACAAGAACTAGTTCCCTAGCCTTTTGGAGTTTTCTCTTTAATCAGGTGTTTACCCATCAACTGTCCATGGGGAGGGTGCAAAACTCTCCTGCCACTTTAGGCTTTGAGAAGAGGGCCTTTGCACAAAAGGTAGCCTCAGGACAAGCTTCCCAAAATGTTTCCCTACCTTAATGCCCCCTTCCTTCCCTCCAAAAGCCACATTTCTTCAATAATAAAAACAAAGAAGCTGGTAGGGATGGACTCATTGATCTTTCTTCCCACCTCCTGCCGACCCAATTAGGTGCTAAAACTAAACTGTCCCTATGCTTTCCAACCAGTATCTCTTTTGAAACTATAACTTGACTCCAGGCTGAATCAAAGAGGAACCAAACGAGCAAGAAGAGATTTTTTTTCTATAGCTAGTCCAGCCTTTAAGTGCTAGCTGGACTATATAGGCAGTCAGGAGGAGACCTAAAGCTTGCAAAGACCAAGCATCCCCATTTTTTTGGCACAACTTTTAGATATAACTTTTTTTTTTAACTTCAGTGGAAAAAAGCTGCAGAAACATTTTGTGTCCTTGCTCATTTGATTCCTCTACTGTTTAGCCTCGAGTAAGCCCAAAGCCTAGAGAGGCAGGAAAGCTTTGCAGCATTCCTATGGACAGCTGATGGGCAGACAGTTGATTTGTGGAGAAAGCTCTGCAAGCAGCCACCATTTTAGAAAGGAATTGTTGGGGTGCTGAAAATGGCAGCTGCTTCCAAGAATCATGGGGAACAAGTCTTACTGTGTGGGGAAGGGAGGGGAGGGGAAGAAGGCAAGCAAAGGCATTGCAGCATTCCTCTGGTCTGTTGTAAGTGCAAATGACCATGTGAGTGCTGCATCTGTCATAACCTTGAAATAGGTTATTTGTACTTTTGGAGTGTTGATTGTTTTGAATAGTTATTAAGTGGCCTATCATTTCTTGAGGATTATGTTTATAATGAGACTTTAGGGTTCTACCTGCTCCACCCTTGGGATGGATGCTTCATCAGAGAGCAACTGGTAGGCAGGAAGGACTAAGATAAGACTCCCACCATGAGTGCTAGAAAGCTACCACTAATATTGACTTAAATAGGCCAGGAGCTTATATCATATCAGTGGAGCAACATACATATATACATGCATACATGATTACTCCTTGAATAATCATCCTTCTATTGGCACAGTCAGGGGACATTTCCCACCTGTGCCAAGCTGGAGAGAATAATTCGGCAAAATAATCAACCCAATCAGATCAGGCCAGCAAAGAATAAGTACTACTACCACTTACCTCATGATTATAGAAAGAATCAGAAAACAAAATAGCCAGAATTGGATCTGGATATTGCTACATTCATTACTTGAATCCATATGTTTCACTCTGTCCAATGGTAAGGACGCTTCTACATATATAATAAATGGAAATAATTTGCCCCAATCATGAAGACATTTAATTTGAATCTAAAACCTGCCTTTAACCAGAACAGGACTTATGGTCTATACAGCTTGTATGGTTTAGATCTGGGACAATGCTGTCAAGAACTGATAATGTTTAATGCAAGGACAGATGAATTTTTGTTCCCTGTGACTTTCTAATCTCATCCAAAAGAGAGAGGTAACTTAAGACAATCCACCAGGCCTACATGGACTGTATTTATGAACCTCTGTATCTCATCTTGTTATTTTAAGGGTTCCTGCAGATAGATACCTTGTGATCACCCATTTCTGTCTACTAATTTCCAATGCATTACAAATATCACATTATTCTTAATTGTTATCATCCTAAAATAACTTTAGTATGACAGAATAGTGAATGAGGAACAAATTCCATAATGTTTCATATAAGAATCCATCCGCTCATCAGAAAGCACAATCAAGCAAATTGCTACAGTATTTAAAAATTCAAGTTCTGAAAACTTGATTTGAAAACATACAGTACCACTGGACCAAATATATAGAATTAAAAGTAAATATATACAAATTAATCAGCAATAAGTTCTAATTAATGTTTTTTTGCTTTCGAAGCAGCCATGACTCCTGATGATTGACAAGCCTCTATAGTTTGCTTTGCAAAACTTTCAAAGTTGTTTGCCACTGCCTTCTTCCATCTGGCAGTTCTTCTTCAATCCATAGAAGTTGAATAAAAATAGAGATATAAATTGCTATGCTAAGTTAGGAGTCACAAGAATGTTGTCTTCAACTGGAGCAAAGATACTACTATACTACTGCAGGACGATTTTATCCCAGAGCACCAATTAAAAATATTTTGCCTAATCTTAGCAATCTAAGTCTTGAACTGGGATGGCACAGAGATGAGATTCAATATACAATATTAAATAAACAACTTGTTTTCATGAAAAATTTGAACATTGTGATGCTTTGAAACCTAAGAACAGGGGTCCTCACACTTGGCAACTTTAAGACTTGTGGACCAACTCCCAGAATTCCTCAGCCAGCAAAGGAATTCTGGGAGTTGAAGTCCACAAATCTTAAAAGTTGCTAAGTTTGGAGACTTCTGCCTAAGAACATCCTTTCTGAAAGAATTTTAGAGACTTGTCAAAGGACACTGTGGCTATTTTTCCAGTTATGTATTCATGTGAAATCAAGAAATACTAATTTGAAATATTACACATTGTGAAAAGTAAATGGGAACTTTCAGCAATTATAGCATATTAGCCAATCATGAGGATTGATCAAGGCATATAGAGTTAGGCATCATGCAAAGCACTGTTCTGTGATGATCAACTCTCTTTGATCCCTCAATCAGGAATGAAAGGCTCAAAGAGCACGTTTCTCCCATCACTTTTCCTGTTATTGAACAGATGCCTGGGCCACTGAAACTTTTCCACTGATCCCAAGTGGGCCTTAATGCCTTTCTCCCGGGAATATTCATGTGAAATTGAGAAATACGTTTCAATAATTTTTCAATAATAGGTTTTTAAGAAGAAGTTGGGCAACAATTTGTCCAGAATGGTGCAAGGTCTCCTGCTTGAGCAGAGTGTTGGACTCCAAGTCCCTTCCAACCCTATGATTCTATGATTCAGTATCAGATAAGTTTTCTGTATATAGCAGCATACGCTTAGTTAGGATGGATAAGTGTTTAAATTATCTTGCCAGTGGTATGACTGGAATTTCATGCCTTTTAACAGGAAGCTATGTTTACACTCATACTTGTGAACTGTGATACCAGTTCCCTATTCTGGTTCATAAGGCTTAATAAATTAGCACACACTAATCTGTTTTACCATATTATACAGATGGAATAAAATAGCCAGGCTTGTTATAATATCATATATTTCAACAAATACACATTCTGGGACAGATTGAAATAATAGTAATATTCCATTGCCTCATTCTTTTTTCTTGACATTCTAAAGCATCTATTATTATCTGATCAGACTCTTCATTTAGCCCAAAGGGCTGTTCCATGCAGGGCACCTGAATCACAGCTGTAAAAATAACAGCTGCTCTGGGGACAATAAATACACAATATTGTTTTGTTCTTTATAGCTTGTATTCTAGCTTCCATTTGGAACACATAAATTTACTGGAGGCTTTCTGGCACAAACAAGTAGTTAGAAGACATCTTAGTGGTATCAAAGCTCTTGTTTCCAATTTTATAGGCTACACTAATTTAACTGCTCATTTTGAAATGCTTTCTGAAACTTGAGAGTGACAGATTGCATTTGGCATAGAATGACACTCTAAGTTTCAAAGCTAGAGGAGGCAAAGATCCCCAAGCAATAGTATTACCACCATAACAATATATATTAGAGCTCACCCTTTGTGATTTGTGGTGAGCAAAACTGAAAGATTTGCATCTGCTCTCAATAATCACAAATACATAAAGTAGGAAAGACATTGACACTAAAAAGATTAATTAAATAACGTAATACAAATTACATTTGTGTATCTATTAAATTGAACCAATAAGTCTAAAGTAATGTAATGTATATTTATGGTTCCTCTATCTTAAAATACCTGCTATACACACACTGTTCCAACTGTCCCATGCCAAGATACATGGAGATATATGTCAGCAAATAGATCCATGCATAATGCCAAGGAGCAAAGGCATGAGATGGATTACAGAGAAACCTCCATAGGTAGGTTCTGAAGAGGCCAAAACAAGATTTGTGTGCAATGTTTTCAGTAGTATTCATCATACAAAGTAGGGAAGCAATTTTTATGTATGGTACATACCAATTTAATATGTGCTTGTTTCTGGTACTTTTCACTGTAATACTGTTCTTGTCGAAGATTCAGCAGCTGCTGCTGCTGTTTTTCTTTGAGCTCTATTAACTTCTGTGTCATTTCTGAATCAAGAGCAGCCAACTCTTGTTCAACAGTTGAAGGACTATGATCTGGGCTGCCGGTTTCACTTCTACAGCACAATACAGAATAATAAATATAAATTGCAGCAATACAAATACAGAGGTCCTATCCCTCAGATGCTCCCATTATTCCATTAGCCAATATAACATTGACCTATCAAAGATTCTTTAACTCTTTTTTCCCTTGTCTTGTGCAAGTGTGTAAATATGCGTCTGATGTTCACACATGTATAGAGAATTCTTCATTTACTAAAATATGGATGACCAGAGCATTCAGACAGCAATCATGAATTTAATTCAATTTCTATAAAATCCATAAAAGAAAGCTGCTAGGAAAAGCAATGGTATAACAAAAAGGGATGAAAGTTGGTGTAGATCAGTGGTCACCAACCGGTGGGCTGTGGAAAAATTTTGGTGGGCCGCAGAAGAAATGGCCCCCAAAAGCAATTAATCTGGGCTGTGCAGTTCTCACACCTTCTGGCTCTTCGAAGGACCCCGGAGTCAGGGTCCCTGAGATGCACGCACCAACCAGCTCCTACACCCTGCAGTGGCGGCAACAGTAGTCCCCTCCCCCAGCCGCCCACTGTAAGCTCTCCCCATTAGTTCTCTAGCTTTGAATTACTCCCACCTCTCTTTCCTCCCCTCCCCGCCCATGTGCAAGCAGGAAAAGAAAGGAGCCATTCACAGCTCTCCACTCTCCCACCCTCACTGCCTCTCCCAACATTGAAACCTTGGAGACGCAGTTAAAGCCGCTGCAGCAGTAGCATCCTGAGTTGCCTTAGCATGCTCAGTTAGTTAAGAATCGCCCTATCCAGAGTAGAAAGTGGTGCTGGAGGATGAGGAGGCAATAGCGGAGAAGCAAGCAACTCAAGGCGCTACTGCTGTGGCAGCTTTGCCTGCGTTTCCAAGGCTTCGATGTTGGGAGAGGCAGCAAGGGTTGAAAAAGGGAAGAGCTATGCATGGTTCCGTCTCTCTTTCCTTTCCTGCCTGCACATGGGGAGGAGGAGGACAGAGAGAGAGAGCCAGGAACAATTCAAAGCGAGAAAACTAACGGGTAGAGCTGACAGTGGGTGCTGGGGGAGCGGACTGCTGTTGCCGCCTTGTGTGGGAGCTAGCATCTCAGGGAACTGAGCCAGGAGGCACGGGAACTGCAAGTGAGAGCATTTGATGATTTCAAAGAACTCCTGGAACACAGTAGATTGGCATTTTGTAGGTCTCAGTGAAAGAATTAGTTTTGTTTCACCTCCTTTCCTCACCGGGTAATACGAGAAATGCTTTCTCTCCCCCTCCCACATAATCACTGGCTGTGGCTGGGTTTGGCAGCAAAGTGCTAAAGCGAGTGAAGTGCCCCCAGGGATACCTTTCCTTACCTGTCTCCAGGTGAGACTGGAAGAGCCCTACCCCAGCTTTTCCTCAGCTGCAGATCTGAACCTCTCAATCTTCCACCCGGGATCTGAAAGGAGCTCCCACTTTCTCCCCTCCCCTTCCCCAATTAATCATTAAGGTCAGCAGCCCTTCTGCAGGCACATGCCTGCTGAGAAGCCCCTGGAGTGGCAACCAAGGGGCGCTGCCCCCCAAGGAGAGCAAAATCCCTTCTGCCTCTGCTTCTCCCAGTAGCAGTTGCTCTGAGGCCCCTCACACACACACCCCGCCCGCTCTTCTGTCTCTTTGGAAGGTGCCAGGTGGGGGGAGTGTTCCAGCCCAGAACGCTTTATTTTGTTATCATTAAGCATTTACATTTTTTATAATTAAACAACTGTGTGTGTGTGTGTGTGTGTGTGTATGTATGCATGTATTCGTGTGTGTGTGTGTGTGTGTGTGGTGTTTCAATATGCTGTTAGCTTCGCTGGTATTTCTCACGTCATTGTGTCTCTGTTAAAGTTGTAGCAACGTTTCAGCAGAATCTCATCTGCATCATCAGGCTTCTGTGTGGATGTGTGTCTCACAGTTCCTCTTTTAAATTTGAGGCTTGGTCTATTCTGATTGGCTATTAGCTGGTATGTGTTATGTGACATTGGAGTTTGATTGATTGGTGTTTCTGGTTTTTCTGTCTGTTTTTGTGGCTTTTGATTGGCTGCAAACTCTGTACTTGTGTGGGGCGTTTCAAATGCAGCTTGGCTCCGTGTGAAAGGACGGCTGCTATTCATCAGCAAGCTGCTATTCATTAGCAAGCTTACATTGAACTACAAATGTAAGTACCCGCAGAGCTTAAAAAAACATATATATATATATATATATATATACATAATATATATATATATTATATATATATAATATATAGTATATATATATTATAATATATATATGGTATTCATTTGTTCGGGTATTTTCCCAGTATTCGTATTATAGTTGTTGCTTTAAAGTTGTTAGCAACGTTTCAGCAGAATCTCATTTGCCATACATCAGGCTTCAGCTGAAAAGAATGAAATGGCTCTCTTAGGAAAGCTCACAGAAAGAGATTCCAATTGATCAGTTAAAAAGATTTGCTGGCACTACACCTGGACTAACTGAGCAGCAAAATCCACATGAAGCCTGATGATGGCAGATGAGATTCTGCCGAAACGTTGCTATAACTTTAAAAGCACAACTATAATGACATGAGAAAATACCCGAACAAAGCTGAATGTAAGTACCCGCAAAAACTTAAGGAAACAAATCTATATATATACATAAAAATTATATATATAAACATGAAAAATTATATTAAATATATTAGCTTTTTAAAAAAATCATATTAGTGGTCCTTGGGATTTAAAAGTATGAGTTTGGTGGTCCCTGAGATCCAAAAGGTTGGCAACCCCTGGTGTAGATTATTATTGTCAGGTAACTAAATTGATGACTTTTCAATGAATATTGGAGAAATAAGAGAAAATATTGAAGTTTTGGGTTTCATTAGTTTCATCCAATGATATTATGAGTGTCATTGAGATTAGCATTATTTCACAATTCATAAAGCTTACCAAATCATTTTTTTAAAAAATCTGAGCATCCCCAAACTGCATAGCATCCTAAATCTGAAACTATTTAATGAACTCCAAAGAGCAAAGTTCATAAAGACCAAAGATTTGTCAAAGGAAAGCAAGCTTGGAACAACATACAAAACCCAAATGAAAAAAATAATCTGCACAAAATGGAAACTGAACAAAACTCCCTGAGGAACAGTGTGATATTTTTGGTCTTGGGAAAGAATTGCTACTATAAAAGTGAGGTGAGAAGGGAGAGCAATGAATGGAGCATGTGAACCAAACAGAGCAACTGCAACCTAAATAGTAACAGTAGTACATTCCAACCCCACACCACCCCAAAAATTAAAAGCCAGGCTGATATGCATGAAATGCATCTCCCTGAGCCCTAACAGTTATATCAGAGATGCTTATCGTTCTACCCAGGTATTAAGCCAGTTGCCTAGGAAACCACAAGCTTAAAAGGAGAGATGGCTGAAGGACCAAGTTCCAGCTGAAAAAAGGTAATAATCAAGCACCAAACACAATGTGAGATTTGTGCAAATATAAGAAAGAAATGTAGCAACTCAAATCTAGAAACCCACTCTGACAATGCTCTCATATTTTGAGGCTGGGAACACCTACACAAGTGGAAAATGGCTTGAATCCATTGGCATTGAATTTTGACCTAGTTACTGGGCCTTCCTCTCTCTAATGGACATTCAGATGTATGCATGCTGCATGTAGCTCTTCTCTCACAGCACTACCACCTGCAACATCTGGCAAGACCTTAATGCTGAAAACCTCTACCCATTTTCTCTCCCCCACATATATTTTTTGTGTTAAAAAATCTAATGACACCAGTCAAGAGACACTAAGAACTTCTTTTAATTCTCTACTTAATTAATGACTTGCCTCCAGATCAGCAGTGCGATCCTACCTGTTCCACTCCTGGCTTGGTGATTGCACAAACATGCACCTAACGCACATGCACAGCTTTCCCCACACCATCTGGGGCCTGCAGCTCCAATCAGCTGAGAGGATAAAGAAGAGAAAATCACAGGTGCAGGTGAGAGGGCTGATCCTGCATTTTTCTCTTCACTTTTTCCCCTTCCTTTCAGCTGATCGTTGGAGGCTCTGTTTTTAACTACTGGTTCAGTGAAACCGGTCTGAACTGGTAGCATACCACCACTGCTCCAGATGTTGTGGGTGCTCCAGCACTGGAGGTTTTTAAGTAGAGATTAGACAACTATTTGTCTGAAATGGTATAAAGTTTCCTGCCTGAACAGAAGGTTGGACTAGAATACCTCCAAAGGTCCCTTCCAACTCTGTTATCCTGTTAATATAGGCCTGTCCAGAGAGTTGTAAGACAGATACCTGTTTATGGTCAACTTTTCTTAATATTATGCTTAACTAAATGCCCTACCATCCCTGGATCAATTTGTCACTGGAACGAATGGTAGAAGCTTCTGCATCAAAGTTGCTTTTTATCTATATAAAAGAGACCAACAGAGGTTGCTCCACTCAGCATAATGGAAGCTCCAGTCTTATCTGGAAGGGGACATGAGACCCAGTTGGGAAGTAAACTATTTCCAAAAAAGGCCAAAGGAACCTTTGTAAGAAGATAAACATACTTTTTCCTACTGTCTTTTTTAGCTGTTTTCTCCAACACTGTCCTCCGTCGTAGGTAATCATTTTGAATTTCATTATATTTTGTGGTATGCTCTTTTATAAGATCTGTTGTTTTTTTGTGATGTCTCTTCACAAGATCCTTCATTTCTTTGTAGTGCTTCTTCTGAAGTTTCACAAATGCCTTCTGTTGCTTTAGTTCTTCAATGGTTTGTGCTTCAACTTCTGCAAGAATAAGAGAAATGGTGTTATCACCGCACAACATTAGACATGCTGGGAATATGCAGTTTTATCAACAGGTTTTTGCTGCATTTAAAAGCAACTCTCTTACTCCAATAGAAGAGAACGTATATAGTTTAGGATTGAACTGTGGAGTCCTGGTGCTCTCTGAGCTTGGTTGTTTGCTTGTTAAACCACTGCCTCAGTTAGGTAACATCATCAGTGTAGTGTGGGATGTGCTCCCTGTTTATATACAGTAGTTTGTCCTGTCAGTTTTGATGATGGTGTGGTTTTCTCCTTGATAGATTCTCAGTTGTTGTTTTTTCTGCTTGGTTGTTTGCCTGGTGTTAATCCCTGTTTATCTGGGTATTGGCTGCTTGAAGGATGTGTTTTGATATATTTTTGTACTTCTTTGTTTTTTATTGTCTCTTTTGAGTGGTGTATAATTATGATTTATTTCTATATGTGTATTGACAGCTGATTTGAAATTGAAATTGAGTTTGTCCATGTGTTGTAAAATTAAATTTTCATTGTGTCTTCTAATTGCTAGTTGGTGTTCATAGATGTGCTTTGTCTTCTAACTGTCTATCCTACATAGTGGTTGTTAACCTATTGTAGGTTACACTCTGTTGTAGATGATTCCTTTTTTTCCTTCTTGGGCTGCTGGGGTTTTTGGTTGTTATGTTTTGGAGGGTTTTAGTTGGTTTACATGCTATGTGGTTGTGGTAGGCTGTTGGTTGTTTTTTGTATGTTATTGATGTATAGTAGTATAATTTTTTTCAGAACATTTGTTTGTTGTGCTGTACTGGGTTGAATATCCATTTTGTTGGAAGGTATTGTATGGGCAGTTTGTTTCCTTTTTTGGTGTTATGGGTTACTGTAGTACATTGTACTAATCTGAATTCATGAATATAAATCACTGCATTTGTACTTGGTTGAATTGATTACAGCACTGCACTTGTACTGCATTACATTTGTATACTGCACTATAATTGTGCACTACACTTGTACACCACATTGCATGTGTGCTCCTCTGAATTGCACAGGTACATATCCACTACAGCAAGGTCTTCCTGTCTTTATGTGGTCTTATCAGTATTATATAATTCAAAGAGTTTCAACCTTTATGAATTATATAATTCAGGTATTTGAAACATAAAGATATTTCAATTTGGTTTATTTTGTTTCATGAGCCATTGTTGTTTAGACTTCTGAATCACCTCACCTGGAGACAGAAATACTACAAAATAACCCCCACATTTCTTAATACATTTCACAAAATAAAAATGACCCAATTCAGTCTTTTTTTTTTTTACCAAAGCAAAGTATATCTTACGTAAGTACATCTGTTATATCTGCTATATAAATTTATAACATGATCTTCACGTCAGATCAGCAAAGTATGGGTTATTCATAATTATCTAACCAGCACACATAAGGTATATAGAATGCTTATGTCTCAAGATGCACCTTAGCCATATCTTTATGCAAGCAGATTGCACATCTAACTCGTTACTCTTTCCTGTGTTTGAAAACAGTAAATGATCCTGTATTGTTACTTGAGAAGAAAAGGATAAAGATATCTATTTGTGTATGCTCATATATACCCACAAGGGCTTTTGTACAGCTTTAAGATTTTTTGTTTTGACCACAGCTTTTTACTCTAAAGTCAATGAATTTACACAGCAAATTCAAGAATTATTTAATCATGCCATGTAGAAATGACTGAGGCTTGGAGGGAACTCTATTTAATCTATTATTTGCATTGCTGTTCATGCCAACTTTTCAAATTTATGCCAAGTTTATGCCAACTTATCAAACACGTGCAAATGAATCCTGGATCCTTAAATCTGGTGTCAGTACTAAACTCAGTCATCATTTGGATCCCAGTTATTCATCTTGCTGGGATGAAATTGATGCATTCCAGTAATTTGGCCTCATTCCTTAATTTTAAAATCCCTCAAATATATAATTGTTCTTTCCAGATCAGGGGTCGCCAACCTTTTGGACCTCAGGGACCATCAAAATAATAATTTTAAATACCAGGGACGACTGACCAGTTCTGTGGGTGTGGCCTAATTTGTGGGTGTGGCTTGGTAGTCATGTGATTGGCTGGGCATGGATTGTATGTAAATATTATAAATATTTATATAAATATTGATTTTTTTTTATAAAAAAGAGCAACTTTTACCCAAAATCAGACAAAGCAGGCAGGCAGATTTAGTTGCTCATAGAATCACAGATTCATTCAGAGATCTATCTATTTGCCATTGGCTAGCTCAGTCTGTCACATAAAATTTGCTTGCCGTGGGTCTGCACTGAATAATAAAATCTTCANGCAGCCTTGTGTTTCTGCACAGCCTGGATTAATTGCTTTGGGGGGGGGGTGCTCTGGGGTGAGATTTCTCAGCAGCCAACCAAAATTTTCTTGTGGCCCACCAGACATGGCCCACCATGTCTTTTGGCAACTGCTATTTGAGATGATAGTTAAAGACCACCAGGAAGACATTTTGAACAATAAACAGATTAAAATAACTATTTGTATGTGGCATACTGTTTCTTGCAACATTCCCATTAATTTGTTTAAAATATACTATTGTACAGCATGATCATGTTTCTTACCTGTCAGGACACTCTGAATCAGATCTTCTGTTTTGGCTGGAACTTTCACAGAACCTAAGTGTAAATAACATCAATATTTCAATTCGTCTGAAATTATGAATACAAAAGTTCACAGAGGGTCATTCTTCTCATTGGCTCAGAAAGAACCAGAGGATATAATGCCATTCTTGTTTGTGCCATATTGACAAATAACATGCTTTTAGCTGTAGATCAAGATTTCCCAATCCACTACCTGCCCTCAAATCCATCTGCCCAGCCTGTAATAACAGAACAGCTAGGTTCTGCCCCTTTGAAACAAAGTTAGCATCTACATGAAAGCAGTTTTGTCAGTGGCCACTCCAAATTCAGAATTGCTCATTGGCTGAAGCTTGTCTAGTCCTAACTCTGAATTTTCAGGCATAAGATGAAAGCCTGGTTTTATTTCATTGATCTACTTTTTAGATCCTAAAACCTGTTGACTGACTGAGGCTTTGATGTACTCACTGTGTTTTTTGTGGCTTAAAATACAATCTCTTGTTTTTCATTTATATTAGCTGCTTTGAAATCTTCATAAGAGCAAAGTAGGCTAAACAATATTTTAAATACATCTCTGGACCAGATGATAGAAAATTGCCTCTTAATTATTTGATGGTGTTTGTTCCTTTTCTTAACATGTGAGTATATATTTAAAATTAAACTGGGGCTGTACTTTAGTGCCAGGATGCAAGACACATTATCTCTCTGTCTGCACCTACCCCATGCAGGATGAAGAAACTTTTGTCCCTATTATCTCTGGGACAGTAAGAGCCTCCATTACCCTAAGTGGTCCAAATCACTTATTGAACTTGAGGTTGGGTGTTCAGGGAGATATATACTTACAGGTGAATGATGTGGCCAAACATTGCTACTATAATAAATTATGCATCAATCCTCCTGGTTACTCTGCTCATGAATGTAAATAAGAAAAAGGCATGTTGCCTCACTGTCACTGCTGCTTGTTTCAATGATTGCCAGAAGGTGAGGCTAGCCATTGTGATTTCACACTAATGTTGCCCACATCACAAGACATGGCCTTTGTGACCTCAGAATGATGCTTTCTGTTTAAAGGAGAAAGTCTGTCCATTGGGACCTAATGCAGATGACATTTAGCTGGGGGAAAGGATCTGTTCATAGTTAACTTGTACTCTCAAGAAGATAAACTGGAAGAAGATAAACCCCATCCTTTTAATCCTGTTCCTAAGATTGGGTTATGGCAGACTTTCCCTGCTCAGGTGCCCTGGAGATTAATGGACTTAAATGTTCAGAAGAGATAGGAATCTAAGGACAGCAAGATGTATTTTTGTTTCCCTTGCTCTCTATGTGACATTGTTCTTCAAAGTTTCCCCACATCCTTTTGAAATAAAAGCAGGGGAGTAGATGCTTCTGTAGGCAATAAATACTTTGTGAAATCTTTGCAAACAAAATTGCTGACATTCACTCTGAAATGGATGCTGCTTGCTCAGTTTAATAAGGTAATCCCATTGCAAGATTATGTGGGGCTATTTTGTAAGAATAGAAGAATTCCAAAGAAACAGTTAAGAAACTTTTTGCTATACACTTTTTGAAGGTAGGAGTTATGTCTTTAAACTCAATGGAGGCAATGATAATTTCCTCATGAAGAGATCACCTCTTAACCCAGAAACCTGGACAACTTCCATTCATTCTACAATCTTAATTTTTTGAGATTTTGCAGAAGGTGATAGGGTTTTCAGCAACAAAAGTTCTAGAGGTAATGAATTATCTGGATTTCTTCAGTTGCAATTCAGATCAGGGCATGGGACTGAGACAACATTAATTGTTCTGGTGGATGACCTACGAAGTGTGTCCCATTAGATATCTTGGTAATATTAACTACCATCGATTATGATATTCTTCTGAATTGCCTGCAAGGATTGAGGGTTGAAGGCAATAGATATAATGAGAAAAAAACCTGAATTTTTAAAAAAGAAATTCACACATGAAGAGATATTTGAGTGTTAAAATATTATTCTGGGGATTAAAATGTCTTAATCCTGCACTGGATATGTTCATTATTTCTTTATTTCTGCTAACTATGCAGCCTCCAAAGAATGAAACTCGATTGTTCTATCCTTGCTTAGTCTGAACTATTTTTCCTTGAAAACTGAAAGTCTAAAAGGCCACATACTGGAATTGAGTGCTTTAGCAGGGTTATAATATCAGTGACCTGACATATTTTTGTGCTTCTTGAATCACACTGGTTTTGACTATCCTAGAACCAAACTTTTGCCACGTAAGCTTTAACCATAGCAGCAACAACAATAACAACACAATAACAACAACCAAAATCTCTCTAGCAAATGGTTTCCTAGAGCTTATAAACTCTGATCATATTCTTGAAAAAGCACTAGAGCTGGTCTAAATAGGACGCAGCCAAATTCGACTACAGAACGTTTTTAGCATTTTCTATCTGGTCTCAAAGCCCCCCAGTTCAACTGATCCTTCATTTATATCCTAAACTTCTTCAAGATGTGTACATACAACACAGACTTTATCTAACAATACCCCCATGAGACTCAGAAATTGCCAGTTGCCCATGATCTTGCCCATGGTCATGAGCTTCTTAGCTGAGCAATGATAGCCTTGTTCAGAACCAATATTCTACATTGGTAGAACATATTCTTTTATAAATTTATTTCTATGTCACTCTTCCTCTGGGGACGCCTGCTACAGAACACAGACCACTGAATCTAGATAAGATGCATTTATTCACAATGGCCTTCCTTCCTTCCAAATTGGAAGATAAGAACAGAGATTTTGTTGCAAGCATTGCTTTCCAAGCAGTCATAAATATAGATGATGTATTCATCAAAAGTGATGTAATCTATTGGGATTTTTTGCCAGGAGAAATTTACTTTTTCTTTGTTCCAATAGAAGAATAATCCCAAAATCATGCACTATAGTATAGTTCTTACCCAATGTTGGTTGGCTTGGAACAACCTGAGTAGAAGGTTTAGGAATGAGAGATGTAGTGCAATTTACTCCATTTTCTGCTGGTGTAGGTTTAGGTTCATTGTGAGCTTCTGAAGGTACATCTCCTTGTTCTGCCTAACAATTCAAAACATTTCCCATAAAATATGAAAAAGGATTTATGATTAGAGAACTTGCACAAGGTTTTTGCTTTCAACATGTACAGACTCTTGCCCATAACAAATGCTGGTATTCAAATTGTTCCTTGCTAAAATAATTGTGCCTCATCTCTTCTAATTTCATCATCAAAAAAAGGCTTGCAAAATAAAATATATCAAGCTATCATTGTTATAATGTTCAATTCTGATTATTTACAGGGAAATAGGGTTTTTTTTTAAATAAAAAACTATGATTTTAACAAATAAATAGGAATAATCAAATTGCAAAATGAATTAATTAAATAAACCTAAATGAACAGAGATCCCACCTGGAAAGCTGCAGAAGCTATAGATCATGTTCGTAAAATAAACCACTAATTTTAGCTATAAAGAATCACCATGTCAATTAAGCCTGCCAGTGGAAAATGACAATAAAAAACATTTTAAAAGTCCGTTTCTTTCATTGCTTTTCATCCAAATTTATTATCTCTGAAATTAAAAAGAAAAGCTAGGCTTAGGCATGCCAGTAAGTCAGGATCATCCCATTTCTGCCAACAGAAATCTGTAGGCTACTATGTTTTAAGGTAATAACTACGCAAATACAAGGACATCAGCAGAATGCACCAGTTACCACTAAACACCATATGACAGAGAATGATTTCTTTCACTTTCCTTTTAGGGTTGTGTCCCAAAATTCTGATTACTAATTCACCACTGAGGCACAGCAATAGTTCCCAGGACAGCTCACCCATAATTATATTCAACAGATAAGCTTACGTAAACAGTACCTCCATCCTTTCCGCATGCTTGGATGAGTATGCCTGTACTGTTCAACCTGTTTAAACATTCCTCACAAACCGTACTTCCTTTACCAGCTCTAATGCCCATGTTTAGAGTTCATTGCTTTTTTCTAGGCACTAATCCTCTCCCCCTTCCTTAAAGTCCGATTTATCGGAGAAGACTGAAGATTCCTGCTACACAAATGGAAGGGGGAAGAAGATCCATAGTTACAGAGCACTGTTAAGCAGTTTGCCTCCTTGAGGTACGAAAATTTATATAAGGAGAACCTGTTGCCATGGTACCTTGTTGGATTAGCTTCTCTAGAGGTTTTCATTAGCATTCTTTACTGGTAATAAACTGTTGGGAGGGGGAAAGAGACAGCTCTTTTCTCAAAACCCTTCACATTTTTAATAAGAATGTATAGGTTGAACAACGTGGTAGGATAAATGAAACTGAAAACTCTGTATTTGCAGGACTGAGCATTAAACACTGCTGATAAGATTTTTCTCCCTGCTCCAATTTAGTACCTCAGAGGATACCAGATGTAAATTACCTCTGACTGACCATATTTTACAATAAATCTCGTCTCTCAAATGCAGGAATTATTTTATTTACATTTCCTCCCAAAAAATTGAGGTGAGGTAACTAGTAAACAATTCTATATTGAATTCTGTTTATTGGCACCTACTGAATAAAAGGAAGAACAAGAGGAAAAAAGGAAAATACAATAAATAAAAGCTTGGCAGCTTCGCAAATTAAACCAGCTAGCTCATAGAGAGATATGGGCATTTATTTGGCTCTTCATTCCAACAATATTTATTTTGCTGGAACAAAAAATGCAGCGTCTTAAGAGCTGGAGAGAAGCTGCTTACAGAAGCATTGTTG
This sequence comes from Laticauda laticaudata, assembly GCA_004320025.1. NCBI lineage: Eukaryota > Metazoa > Chordata > Lepidosauria > Squamata > Elapidae > Laticauda > Laticauda laticaudata. The sequence continues at coordinate 81,234 of BHFT01017939.1, read as the reverse complement.
TAGTGCTGAATTGCAGCCAGAGCAATTGTTTGTGGAGGGATCCCTCACCTGGCCCTGAAAGATAACTGCAGCTGGAGCAATGCAGCAGATTTATCATACTGTTTAGTGCACATAAAACAAGGCAAAAAAGGAAGATTTCCTTGGGAATGGGGGAATCTTAACACACAGGTGTTCAGACTTGTAGAATTATGACTATGGCATGCTAATTCAAGCATGGTTGATGAAGATGAATAAAACAATTGAGTAAGCACTTTATCTTTCTTTTCCTAATTTGGGATTTGTTGTGATTTGCATGTTTATTTTGGGAAGCTGTTGCATCTAGAAAACAAATGTTCAATTATAATAATTGGAGGAAGAAATCTGTATGAACAGGGCTGAGAAATATAAGTAGGTAACCAGATATTACAAATAGGAGATTTGGGGGTAAAGGCTGATTGATTGAGCTATTTGAAAGGTTTACACAGTATGCATCGGGATTTATGTCCTTTTCCCAGATATGCAGATTCTGTTTGACTGATCTCTAACCATGACTCAGTTGTCCAAGACCATGGAAGCTTTGACCAAATGCTGCAGGATGTAATATTTTCAGCAAAATGGTAAAAGTAGTGTCATGATCTACACTCGTTTAGTATGTGTGTATGATGTTAGGACACATGTGCAAAAGAGATGGACTTTGTGGCACAATGGTATAACACTGCCTTTATTGGTTGCCCCCTTGCTCTTTCACTCAGCCCCACTGGGGGGTTGTCTCTGTTAGAGGCAGTTTGTTTAAAAACACTTATTAGACTCAAGAGGAAAATAATATTTTTGAAAAAAACTACGGCACTTAATATTTTTAACAATATTTGTAGCTTTAAAAGTTGACAATTATTAAGAAAAGTATTTCTTTCCAGTCATCAAAATGAAAAGAAATGTGCTGTTCCATGTCTAAGGTTTTTTAAATTTATAGAAATTCAAATGTATATAGTAAAAGTTGGCTCATATATGTCAACCCAAATGCATGCTGTTGACAGAAACATGCAGAAATATACATTTTATGCTGGAAATACAACCTTCTGAAGAAAGGCATTAACTTCTCTTATGTTACATTTTAGGAAACTGATTTAAAAAAAAGAAATCCATTATGTTTTTTTATAATAGCCAATTACATTGAATAAATCCACATTTCAACACATGGTGGAATTAGATTTTACCTGCAATGCAGAATGCAATGGCTAAACCTTTTTAAAGTTTCTGGTACTGTTATTGACATTATTAGATCATGGAACAGGATGAGGAGAAAGAGGCTTAGACTCATCTCAAGTGACTGCGGATCTGGAAGCCAACCAAGACTAGAAATAGTTGATTTATGACTCTGGATAGGGTAATACCCTCCCTTACCAATTGACTCCATACTGTGTAGGTCAAGGGTCTTCAAACTTGGGCAAGTTTAAGACTTGTGGACTTCAACTCCCAGAATTCCTGAGCTAACATGACTGGAGGAGGAATTCTGGGAGTTGAAGACCACAAGTCTTAAAGCTGTCAAGTTTGAAGACCCTTGGTGTAGGTCTTCCTGGAGTCATAGCGTCTGTCTCCTTTAAAAACTTACATTAATCAAGTCTGGATATACCTATGACTGCCTTCCCCAAAGTGAATCTGCTATTTAGAAACCCCCAGACAGTTTGACCATCAAGGGAATATACTTTTATTATATGAGTGGCCCTATAAATTATTTAAATAAATAAACTTTAACCCAGTATTTTAGACTTTTCAGTGATACATTCCCTGTCCCTCTGAAAGCAAATAAGCAAGCAAATACATAAATGCTTAAAATACCAGTTTATTCAACATTACTGAGCAGTGCATATAAATGTGGGTAAATTGAAATGTCATCACTTTGAGTAATGAAATCTGTCCACTGTAGAACAAGACCAGCCACATGAGTGATTCTACAATTTCTTGCATGCCTTTTGATTATCTCAATCTCTCTGTAAAGGAGCAAATCTCAACATAGGGCATGCATTTGATAATATATATAAGTATAAACATGATTATTAATACATGAAATAGATACAATAAAAGGGAAGGTTCTGACTAGTTCTGGAGAATCGGTAGTAGAAATTTTGAGTAGTTCAGAGAACCGGCAACTACCATCTCTAACTGGCTCTGCCCCATCTATTCTGTGCCTTTTGTTGCCCTGCACAGGAGAACAGAGCTGGAAAGCAGGTTAGTGGCATGGGGAGGGAATGGGATTTTGCATTAACTTTCCCCTGGAGTGGGATGGGAATGGAGATTTTACAGTATCCTTCTTCTGCCACGCCCACCAAGGCACACCCACCAAGTCCACAGAACTGCTATAAAAAAAAATTAAATGCTACCACTATGGATACCCTTTACAATGTTATTTTTTTCTACAATCTTACAGCATCTTGCAGTATGCTTAATTGACCGCTCTGTTATTTCATCAAACCCCAATTCTTACCTCCTTCTTTACTTCTTCCTCGTCTTCTAGAGTCAGTGCTGCCAGTTGTTTTGCTCTCTGCTCCATCAGGTTTACATATCTGATTGGATTAGATAATGCCTCAATAACATCTGCAAATGAGAGACAGATTTAGAATCCAATGCTGCTTTCTATCAAATAGCACTGACTTTTATAAAACTGATCTATCATCTTAAATTTAGGCTTATTTTTTTATATTTATTAATCTTCAAAGTCAGTTTAAAGAAAATAGGGGCCTAATGCAACCAGAGGAGAAGGAAGAGGAATTAATTCCAAGTTTGACATAAAAAGCAAGGATGGGTGCAAGAAGGAGCAATATCAGTAGTTTACAAGGAAAGTATAGCACTACTCATTGTCTTAAGTTATTAATGCAAAGGTTCAGTTAACAGTAGTTATTACAGATGCTGACAATATGTGACGCTTTGTAAACAAAATAATTGTAAGTTAAATTTCTATTTTATCTTTATAAATTTGATAGTTACCTGCGTAGGTATCAGGTACGTAATCTTTAACTTCAATGTATACAAATATGGCTGGCAGCATCAAGGGCTGATTCCTTTCATTCCTCAGGCAAATATAATGATAACCTAGAGGAGAAAAGCAATGAGACAGCTACTCTCTCTGGGTCTCCATTTCTCCTACTAGTTAATGAATGCAGCACTGCAGGCAATAAAAGCACACATCACAAAAAACCGATGAATGTTTAAATTGAGTAAAACAGTTAACATTCAAGTTCATGAAAGTAAGCTGTAAAGAACAAAGGCCCATCTATCACAATATTTTTGTGTGCCTGAAATGCGCAATGACTCAACTGACTCCATGTGGCTTCCTTTCATTTGAATTTTTATATTTTGAAAATCGACTTTTGATTCAAAATCTGGAATAGTGGAACTGGAAAAGTACCTGGCAGCCATTTTGTGTCACCACCCATTAATGTGTTCTCACAATGTAATTGTGCTCTCTGAATCCAAAGAGAGTGGGAAGACCTGCTCAGGTGCTTGACCGGCAATACGCAGCCTTGGGAAAGTCCAGGTTTGTTAGAAAACTCAAAGGTAAGCTCAAAGAATAAGATTTAACATTTGCTAACTGGAGGATTATAAATGGAAGATAATATTTGGTGTTTCAGACTTGCAAACTGCCTAGAAGCCCTCTCAGAGAAGGGAAAAGTCATGAAATTAGAAAAAGGACTGATAACATTGTGGGCCAAAGCAGGAACTCCTCTCAGAGATAAGCCAACTTGGCAGCTTGTGAAAGCTTGCTTTCCCATGTCATTGCCTCAATGGTCAATGCCAGTTTTGGGATTAGGGTTTAGTGCCATTTCTCCTGCAAACAATCTCCACAGGAAGGAACAGGCTGGAAAGTCAAGGGAAAGGAGGCTGATTCAGCTGACTTCGGTCTCAAGATGTCATCTCCCAGTCAGTCCTGTCATAGTTGTATACTTACATATGCAGGAAACATGTTACCCAAGTTCTGTTTGACTTCTTTCCTTCTTTCAAGATTAATGCAATAACAAAAACAACAACAATAATGGAAATCTCTACCTGGTCGAATTGCTGATACTGGTAATATCCGATGCCCAATAAATTTTCCTCCTTCTTCATAAGCAGCTATCCTCAAACATGCTAGAGAAGGCAGGACCACCTGAAGAGAGATATTTTTAGTGTTTTATGGTATACTACATACACAGAGTTGGAATAAGAAGCATTTTCAGAGAGATATTTCTGGAAACTGTTAACAGAATTTGAATAACACTTGGAAAATACACAGTCTGAGTCTTTGGCTAAGTTTTCTCTCACTCATTCACATACAGAGAAAAATTACCTTTGGGAATGTCATTCTTGGCAACTATATAAGCATGACAATGTAGTAGTTTTCTTCGCAACCATACAGAAACAGTTCGTTTTTTCTAGGATTTTTTGGTTTCTACTTTTCAGTCTAGTCTATACTTCTGAGATTTCTTGGTGGCCTCCCATCTAATTACTAATCAGATTTCACCTGCATAACTAATTGAGATCAGCTAAACTCAGCCACAAGAAAGTAAACAAATAGATAATCCAACTCTCTTTCTCTAAATACTGAAATGCACTGCAGTAAAGGAGTTTAAAAACCTTTTAATTAATAAGAAAAGCATTATTTTTCTCTTGCATGTTTGTTATGATGACAGGTCACCTCATTTAGCAATCACAATTGGAACCAGCAATTCAGTTGCTGAACAAAGTGGTTGCTAAGTGAAACTGTGACTGTGTTTCTGGTCTTCACCCCTGCATTGCTTTATAAATGTGCAAAGGTCATAAATGTGAGCACTGGTTATAAAGTTACTTTTTATCATTGTCATAACTGTGAACAATCACAGAAAGTGGCAATTGTTAAGTGAAGACTACCTGCATTGTCTCTTGAAGATGGTTCTGATCCGATGTCACAATTGGTCTGATATCACATATTGGAGTCTCAGCAACAGCTGACGTCACATAGAATCCTTTTAATTCTTAAGACTTATAACTAACAGTGTGAAGGCAATGAAAGACTGAGAAAGGTTATGTGGAATCTTTGGATAGCTAGGAGCAGCCCACATCCCACAGAAAATGGCCACAGGATTTTAGACGAAAACGTGTGGATGCCAAAATGGCTCAAACCATGTCAAAGCAGTCACGTCAAGTGCAGGAGGATTTGGATGAGCAATAATCAGCTTATCTCATAGGCAGTAAGAGTTGTCATACTACAAGTTAACTATTAAAATTCAGTACTCAATTGCTCTCAGGAAAAAAAATGTAAGTAAATAAACCATTTGATGTATGTTTGTTAGTTACATTCTTCTTCTGTAGCTCTATTAGCTGAAACATTTAATTTAAACATTAAATGTTTGGCACATAAAACAGCCAATCATTTTCTCATTATTAACTTTAATATATCATGGATCTATTAAAAATGTCTTGCAGTACTGCATTAGGACTTACAAAAAAAAGTATTAAATTTTTCTTTAGATGCGTATTCATTTTAAATCCTCCTTCTCCCTAAAAACCCACCAATCAAATATACCACAATATCCTAGAAATATATTACATTATTATGATTAGGTTAGGGTTAGGGTTATGATTTTCATTTGGGAATAAACATCAATCCAATAATTGAATTTTCCTTTAATTATTTGTGTAGTGTCATTTTACATGGAATAATTGCTATTTATTGTTTTTTTTTTAAATGCAATTTATAAAAGTAGAGGACAAAGTAATATGCAAAAGAAAAGAAAAACAGTAATATCCAACAACTTAATAAATTATAAAATTGTAATACCATAACAAAAATAAAAAACAAGAAATAGAACTCTTCCCCAAATTAATATACTAACTTAAAACAAATCACCTGAAATGTATAACATATGCCTTTAATCAAGTAAAAATAATATACTGAATTTTGCATAAAATTTGGTTATAAAATATTATGAAATCCATGTGAAAGGAAACCTATGACAGAGGAAAACTGTCTTTTCAAATATGGGTAAATTACACAATTCGAGATTGGTAATAGTATTCTCCCAATCTAATCCTGTTATCAATTTCTCACACCTGATAAAACAATAGAATGTCTTTCCATCTATTTTTTACTTTTTCCACAAAAGTAAACATTCATTTGACTCAGTATCAAAATTCAATCTACATGCCAATAAAGCCCAAATATGTCTTAAGTGCATGAAAGCCAGGAAATTAAAGAACTTTTTTTTTTTGACCCAAGAAATTGTTAGGACCCTGACAGAGATATATAATAACTCTCCATTAAGTCCATATAAACTTGAAATTCTCATTCTAGTTATATATAAATCCAATCATATTTTTGATAGTCTGGTAAATGAAGACCTTCAAAAAAGAGCTTAGCCTAAAAAAAACCCCCTGCCACAATAGCTTAAAATGAAATAAAACTATACTCTAAATGTAGCCCACCAAAACTATACTCTAAATATGCCCACCAAATAAATATATGTTTTGTTTATGTATGTATGTGTGTGTGTGTGTATGTATGTCTCACTGAAAATCCATAATTAGATCACTAATAATTATCAAAAGACATAGTGCTTTTTAAAAATGTGTAAAATGTTTCTTCATAACTTTTGTAAAACTACTACAATTTATCAAAGTAATGTGTCCATCAAATCTTTCAAAGATATACATTATCTACATATTGTTAAACCTTATAAATATTTATAGATTTTAAAAATAAAATCATGACTCCTTAGTATTATTACTGCCAATATATAATAAATCTACCAAACCATTTTTTTTTCTTTTAACAACCCTGTAATCTCATGTATTGGGATGGAGTTGGGGCAACTGAATGGAGATGAACATTTCCTGGCCGGATGTCCTTCCTGATACCGATTCAGAGTTTGCAGAAGATATTTTCATTATGCACCCAGAGAGAAAAATATCTACTGCTACCTAAAGCCCATGTCACACTGCATCAACGGATGCAAAGAGGATGTAAAATGGAGAAAAACGCTTGCCATCCGTTGAACGCGATGCATCCGTTGGTGTACTCACTGCGTTACGTCCTTCTCTTTCATATCTCTATCTGTCAAAACAATCTGTCCAAGGATCACTGCTATTTCATCCGCCGTCAAAAAAGTTTTGAGCTGCACAAACTTTTTGAGCGGGATGAACTTTCCCACCGGTGTACGATCTAACATCCGCGGACAACATACGGACAACAAAACGTTCTACGGTCCGTTGTCATCCGTTACACGTCCGCTGTATCTCTCTCGAGCATCCTCTGGGCATCCGCCGCAACTCACATCCGCCTCCATGCGCAAGGGAGAAGAGGAGGAAAGCGAAAGGTACGGGAACGTCCACACAGCGTAGTAGCATGGACATAGAAAGGATGAAGCAGATGCAGCTCGGATATAAAGCATTAAAACGGACAAAAACATTGCATATGAGACCGTATCTCGGATATTTAGGATGTTCTGGAGAATGTCTAGAGTATGTGGTGTAAGGACACGAGTCGGAAAACGACATCCCTAAGAAAGGGGGAGCGAAATCAACCTGGATCTATATCAGTCCAGACAGCTGTGGTTGTACAGACCTCTTCAGCCCTGCTTTTTGCTTTTCCACATCATCATTGATCTTCCACCATGGATCATCACAACAATCCTTATGGTAGCTGCGATTCATTCAACACCAAACGCAAGCCTCTTCAGACTAGTTTCAAACACTTTTCTACGCCAAGGGGAAGAAGGAGACGTTTCCAAGAGCTTGTGGGTCCGAAGATGGATCCGGAGAAGAGTGGAGGCTTGGACTCTATGACAAGCTGATTGGTGAGCTGAGGAATGAAGGACCCTTCTGTCATCCAGCACTTCATATGAGGATTGCCCACCAGCCATGTTTGACAAAGAGTTTGTGGAGGCGGTCTCAGACCCAGGTTGAATCAAAGCAAACACCCCACTTCCGTGCCCAAGCCTGGACCCTGAACTGAAAAGGTGGCACTGACTCTGACCACCTATGGCCTCTCGGGACCACATACAGAAATCAAATGCCAGTATGCCTGGAGGGTGCCACACAAACCATCAGCATTGTGGTCAGAGAAGTGGTGCAGACCATCATTGAAAGAATACCTGGAGGAGGCCAGAGCAGTGGTATCAGAGGTGGAAATTATCCCCACACCAGTTGGAGCCAAGATGGGAAGCACGTGGCTGCAAAAGCTCCAGCCAACTGCAGGGTCCAATTATTACAACTACAAGCTGCTGTTCAGCATCATCCTCTTTTGCCATGGTTGATGGCTGACTACAGTTCATGTACATCGATGCCTTCAGGCAAATGGGTCAGCTTTCAGATGCCCAAGATATACAACACCAGTGACCCTCAAGCATGCGCTGGAAAGCGCAACGCGCATCAATGGGTTTTTCCCAGATCCAGACCCCCTACCCAACGACACACAAGATGTGCCCTAACTTCATCGTGGGGTGATTCGATGCCTTCTCCCTCAGAAACACTACCTCCTGAAGCCCTACACTTCCAGATACCTACCCTGAAGAGAGGATCTTCAAACTACACGGCTTGTCAGGCAGAACGGGTGGTGGAGAAACGCCTTTGCATCCTGGCCAACAGGTTTCAGTACTTCTCATCCACAATAGCAGCATCATCCATGGACCTTGAGGAGCAATCGTGGAAGCTTGCTGCATCCCTGCACAATCTCATGCCACCCGCTCACCAGTCTTGCAGAACAGGCTTTGTGGACCGTCAAACAATGGAAATGGGGACAATGGAGCCTGGGGAAATGGAGCAAGGACTAAACCTGATAGAACACTGTGGATGTATGCAAGGCCCCAAACAGAGCTTCACAGTGCAAGGGAAGAAGCAGCCCAAACCTCCCTGAAACACGGTGCAACTCCCAGCTGGAACAGTGGAGTGGCAAGACAGGATGGTAAATGCTAATCCGGATGCTTGCCTTGAGCCTGTCTCATAACACTGATCTGAGATGCCTGCCATTGTATGTTTGAGTTGGCCCTACAATGAATAGGCATAATAAAGAGTTGTGTTTATGTTGAACATTGTGTGATGATATGATTATATTCGTTATGATAATAAAGGTGCTCATAGGTGTGGCACCTGGAGGGTGGACACATATACAGTCCCACCTATGCTTGCACTGGATGGTTTATCATATCCCACAAGTAATCCTTACCAATACCCACAAACTCTCACTTACTCATACCCACAACTATCCTTCCCACTCCCACAGCATGCAATGGCTTAACCCCTTTTGTTCCAAAGTTTTCACAACACTTTTGATTAAGTTCAAAAAAGTGAACCAAGTTGGTGGAAGCAAAGATTAAGCTTTATTAATAACAACTGTAGGACTTTAATTCAAAAGCAAAATGAACCTAAGTAAAGTGTCTTAAAGCAAAGATAAAGTGAAACAGGTAACAACTCAGTCTCTGGAACTCTTCTCAGTCACTCGAGGCATGTCCATAGTCTCAAGATGTAAAGGGGGCCAGGACTGTTGGAGGTGGATGTTGCTGGAGTGCTGGTCTGAAGGCGCCATTGGGTGCCTGGCGCTTGAGGTATCAACCAGAGAGATGGTGTTGCAGGAAGCTCTTCAGAAAGCTGCTCAGCCTGTGAGTTGAGAGGCCCTTCATCAAGTACTGGGATGTTGAGGCCCCAAGACGTGATGAGCAGATGTCTCTGAACGAAGGGGCTTGGCTGTGGGGTTGGAGGAAAGGAGGAGTGGTAGTGGGGGCTGTCTGGTCTTGCAGCTGGGTGAGGTGAGGCGCTCTGTGGCGTCCGATGAAACTGGGACGCTGGACTTGGGAAGGGCTGCCATCTGGCTGTAGGGAATCCTGGTTAGTGTAGGCCTGGTTTTTGGTGAGGGCTGTTGAAATCCGTGAAGGGCTGTGACAAATCGCCTGGGGTGGAGGAGCCAGACCTGGAGAGGGTAGGAGCAGGCTCAGCTGCGGCTGGGGGTGGTGCAGAAGAGCTGTGATGCCTCTCGCTTCATCACTGGTACTGGGCTCAGGCATGTCCATGGAGAGGTCTGGCTCATGCATGTGATGAAGGAGCTTGCGGTTCGCAGGATGGTATGTTGAAGTGGACCCAGCTGGGAGAAAAGATCTGTGCTGGCTTTGATGTGTCCCTGTCTCAAGAGGACAGTGTGGCTCTGTCCTGCCGGGTTGCCTATCTGCCTGCTTTCTGTGGAGGGTGCGACCTGGGGGTGGGGGGGGCTGGTCTCTGGTGGCTGCTTCTTTCTTGCTTCCACTCTGAAACAGGGGATCCATCCACACCTTCGGCACAGGGAGTGCAGCTGTCAGAGGGGTCTCTGTAAATGGGCCTCCAAGACACCTGCCTGGACATGGTAGCTGTCTCCTGCGCTGGAAGAGGAGTTCGGCTCTCTGTGGGCTGTCTGAGGGGAGGGTGACAGAGGGGCCTTTGCTCCCGAGGTGGCGGATATCTCACCCTCGCAAGGGAAGCTGCACTTGGCCATGACATAGGTCTCCCAGTCAGTGAGCTTGAACAGCGGCCCGCCCGGATTTATTCAGGTGCATGCTTGCCATACCAGTGTGCATTTGCTTCCACCACCCCCAGGAGGAATCATTCTGAAGTGTAGCCCAGCCTTCTGTTCTTCTCTCTACCAAAGCTGCCTGCTTTCTCTGGTGTCGGCATAGAGCCTGTGGCCCTTCCTCCACAGGTACTTCTAGTATCCGTTCCCTTCAGCCATTCCAGCACCTCCCCTCTCATGGTCTTTTTCGGAAATGGAGTACTGGTTTCCTTCTCCCTTCTCCCTTGCCATTGCCGTCTTCCTACAACTCTGGCAGGGGCTTTCAGGGGCTTCAGCAGCAGGGCTCTGAGGGCCTTGGGGCTGGTCCACTCAATGACAGCAGCAGCAGCAGAAGCACCACCAGCAGAGGAGAAGCACCAGCAGTACCGCACAGGAGAAGCAACCAGCAGGAGAGCACCAGCAGCAGAAGAACAACTACCAGCAGCAGCACACCAGCAGAAGCACCAGCAAGAGAAGCCCAGCAACCCAGCAGGGAGAAGCACGAGCAGCAGCACACCACGGAGCACACCACCAGTAGGAGAAGCACCAGCAGATTCAGGAAGTCAGCGCCAGGGGGGTGGATGGTGGTTCTGTCCTTCTTTGTCAAGGGCTGGCAGGAGTAGGCACAGGCTTTTCTCTTCTCCTGACTGACGGAACCATGGTGTTCTTCAGATGTCCTCTGGCAGCAGGTTCTTCCTCTGAATGCTGACTGTTGCGAGCTGCATATCCTTTTATATCCGCGGAGCTGACCAGCAATTCATCCTCCCCGCATGCGCAGTGAACGCTTTTGCATTCCGTATTGCAATCCACTACTGGCAATCCTATAGGCGTCCGTCGATGCATCCGCCGTCAATTCTGCCTACGCACTCCGCTCCTTTCCGCTTCGCTATTCATCCCCCGGAAGCCCTGACGGATGTTCATCCGCTTGCCACCCGACTTCCATCCGCTAGGTCTTCCTACGAACATGCCGCTTTACAATCCCCGCTACATCCTCCCAGCGTCCGTTCCTTTCCGTTCCTTTCTGTTTCTGTTTTTTGCATATTTGGAGGCACTTTTGAGAGCATATAACACGGATGAGCCACCCCCAGAAATTTTGCTCATCCGCTGTGTCCTTTTTGCATACGTTTTGCATCCGTCGGCCAGTGTGACCTAGCCTTAAGATCAAACTCACTCAGCTTCCTGATTGTGAGTAGGAGCTCCACCTCTAGGCCACTACATCACTCAATATTAATTCCAAACTAATATAAGATACAAAAGATATTTCATCATAAAAAAATATCCTGTAACAGGATAACATCCTGTTAACCCTTCAAAGTATGCCATGTCACAAGACTGACTTCACAAGAAAGTGAAGTATTTGGTGCAATAGCAAAATCTTGTCAATGTGACAGTCTTTATCCTCCTCTTATACTAAAGAGAGTGAGGACAGAGAAACCATAATTTTCTTTCTCCCACTTTGTTTTTTAGGCTGAGTTCAATATATTTTGCTAATAATCACCACACATCCTCTACAAGGCTATCTCTTTTTGCTTATCTACACCTCTTCATTGTATAGCTTTTGAAAACAATTGTATAACTTTTGAAAACATTACCCATACTTTAACATTCTGGCTTAATAACCTAAACATTGAAATGTAATAAAAGAAATAAAAGAGTAAGCCGTGTTTGATAGCAAATATGAAATGATCATAGATATAAAATTATTAGCTATCTACTAATAATAACTGGTATACTGTTATATTCAGGTAAATTAAAAGGAAAATGAGTATAAACAGAAAACATAAAACAAGAATAAAATAAATTACTTCCAAGGAGAATATATTTATTTGCTTATTTGTTTAAAAGATCTGTATGGCTGCCTATCCTAGAGCCCAACTCTGGGCAGCTCACAACAATAAAATCACAAATACAATAAAAACTATAATAATTGCCGTAGCCCTAAAAACCAGCTGCGGGTGACTTTGGGCCAGTCACTCTTGCTCAACCAACCCACCTCACAGGGTTACTGTTGTGGGGAAAATAGGAAGAGGATGTATTGAAAATGTTTCCCGCCTTATTTATAAAAATAATAAACACAGGATGAAAATAAACAAATATAAATAAATAAAAAAGAAAATGAAGATCTGCAACTCAGTCATTCTCCTAAGATGTCCCAAGGCTCCATAGCTCCTCACTTTCTACTTCTATCACACTCACCATCTGACCCCAACCTTCTGTAGTTTCATTAGGCAAACAAGTGCCAACATTATTACTAACATAATAAAATACTAATAATGAACAAGAATGGAAAAGGAGGATCCGAATAAAATACACTTATGGGCAGCCATACAAGTCTTACAAACAAATTTATCAATATATTCAACTACCATAGAATAAGTCATATTTTATCGTTTAAATCGGGATTTAAAATTAAAGGAAGAAATCTTTCTTTACAACTCAGGTGGAACAGAATTAGCACACAGAATTTTTAAGTGATACATGTTGGCAAAACCAGAATATAATAGCCATGCATTATTCTTTTGCAGAGGGATTAAGTATAAATACCACCTTCTTAAACACTATGGCTTCTTCTTCCCATACAGGATTCACAGCATTGCCTTGAGATGTCTTTGTCTTGAGAGCTTTTCTTCTCGTATCCACAGGCAGACCAAACATATCTACTTCGACGTAAGTTCCAACTTTTTTGTCAGAAAGTAACTGGCCAGAAATGACCTAAACAAAAAATGAAAGGTTGAGACATTCTACTAAAACACCTTTTGTTGCAATTCAATGCAAACTGACTAAATGACTTGTTTTCTTAATATGAAAAGCTTATAACAAGAGAAAATGGTCAGGAAGACAACCATTAGTCTTTCACCACAGACTGATCACTCTGTAATTGTCTTGGAAAGACTTCCTATTCAAGGCACCTGTTGAACCCAGCTGGGTTTCAGAAGTAGCTCAGGTGCATTCTTTTGTCTGTTTTACAATTCAGCTGGGACCTTGAATTAGACTGCGCCTATGTGGCTCAGTTTACAAAAAAATTGATTGACAAAATGACAAAAGCATACAGAGAACCACTGGAGGACAATAAAGGATGACCACACAGGTTAGAGACTTTATTCGAGGCTAGTTTGTGGTGATAAAACTAGCAGAAAGTGCATATTTTCTTCCTTTATCAAGTCCAACGATAGCCAATTGGCAACCATACTGAGTTATGGGAGATTGTATCCCAATTTGGTAGGACAGGGTCTGTCATTACTATAGGGCTGTTGTGAGGAATATTCTAGGCATTTGCTACATAAAATCACTCAGATTTGCTTATATAGGTCTGGCTTTGTTTGCTGGGATGAATTTGAACCTACTAGTCCCAAGGAAGCAGACAGACTCATTAAGGCTGTGAGTTTCACCAGCTATGTATTAGACCAGGGGTATCAAACTTGTGTCATCACGGCATCATGTGACGTATTGCAACTTTTCCCCCTTTGCTAAAACCATGCATGGGCATGGCCAGCGCCTGACATATCTGGCCTCTGGGCCGTGAGTTTGACACCCCTGTATTAGACCCATGTCCATTCTGGTTGGAGGCCTCCTGGAAGATGACATGTGATTGAGTAAGCCCATGTCACACCGAACCAACGGATGCAAAGAGGATGTAAAACGGACAAAAAACCTTGCCATCGCGATGTAAACTCACTGCCTCCGTTTTGCTTCCTCTCTTCCGTCCAGCATCTGTCTATTGAACATTTCATCCGCTCCGAAGTTTTGGGCTGGCCTAAACCTTTTGCGCGGAAAATGTCTCCAGTTCCGTCCATTTCTGCATCCGCTAGCATCCATTCTGTGCATCCGCTAGGCGTGCAGACTAATATGATGGATTCAGTTGGGATTTTTTGGGTGCTATGGCATATCGAGTTGAATCCTTTGGGACTAGGACAGTCTGTTTCTGTTTTGTTGAGTTCTTTGCTGTGTGGACCGCTACGCATCCGCCGGAACTCAACCCGGCCCGACGTGGGGAACGACCGGACGCAGAACGGATGGCAATAGAACGGAAACTCCAAGCGTATTATATAATGGGTATAAATACCATTTCGCGGAAGGGGACCTAATCTCTAATTTATATAGGAGCGTTCTGCATGGATGTGCCTAGAGGAGCCTAGAGGAATGGCAAAGGGACACCTACACTGCCATAAAAAAGGGGAGCAACTCGCCTGCATCTCAACCTTTCAGAACAGCAGCCCAGCGTGGCGGCCTCTGCAGCTTCCATTTGAATCTGCTCTTTCCTTCCACAGCATACATGTCATGCAACGCATGGATTGCAACAAAGTCCTTTGGCAGCCTTACATCGTTCTGCAACTATTGCGTAAGCCTATACTGCGGCTCTGTGAACCTTCTTCTAGAGAGAAAGGAGCCAAGAATAAGGTCGATTCCACAAGATCGTGTTCACAGAAGAGAGCAGAGGACGGACTGTTCACAAGTAAGCTGATGGTGGAACGCTCAGGAGCGAAGCACTACACTTGGGACGTTCAGAAACTTCATGAGGTATGCTCTGTTCACGCTGTTTGACTGAAGTTGTGTGTGCTAGCAGCTGACCATTCCCACGTACCAAGGCAAAACACAATTTACCACGAGGACCCAGCCTCTGGAATCTCGTGGCTCAAAGGTGCGCAGTCACTCTGTCCCAACCATGGCCTCAGGGACTCTACAGGAGCATAGCAGTAGGCTGGAGGGTGCCATATCCCAACAACGCAGTCACATTGTGCGTGCAGAAGCCTTGATGCAGGCCCATAATCCGTAAGATATACAGGAGTGAGCTCTCCAGTACCACCCCCACTGGAAGAAGTCTGAAGAATTGGGCGGAGCTCATGGTATCAGAAGTGGAACTTACCACACACGTGAGCATAGATGGGCAGCCGTACTCCTGCAAATAGCGCCCAAATCACAAGGTCTCGCTCCACTTTATTTCAACTACCAATGGGCTCTTCAGCCTATCAATCCTCTTCGCGACAGGTCGACTGCTCACTACAAGTTCATGTACATCGATGCCTTCATGGCACGGCTCATCTCAGAGCCCAGGTACACAACTGCCAGGTACACCATCAAGGAGGGCTGAAGGCAAACCTCAATCCTGGCTACCAGATCCAGAACCCCTGCAGAGCGAACAACAAGATGTGCCCTACTTGTCATATTGTGGTGGGAGATACGCCCTTACTTCCCTCACAAAACTACCTTATGAAGCTCTAACCTGTCCAGATCCTGCACCCGTGAAGAGAGGATCTTCACTAAGGCTGTCCAAGGCAAGGCGGGTGTGACAACGCCCTTTTGCGCATCCTGGCCATACAGGTGTCAGGTACTTTCTGCACCAACCATGCAGCATTGCGCACGATGCCGCAAGGAGGGATTCATGGAAGCTGCTGCAATCCTGCACATCTTATGCCACCCCTGCTAGCACAGTCTCTGCAGAACAGGCGTCGGACCTCCACAAGGCAATGGGCGTACATCGGTGCCTGGGGAATGGAGGCAAGGAGTCGAGAACACCACTTGATCTTACACTAGAGGTATTTGGCAAATAGGGGGGTCCCCCCAACAGAGCCTCACAATGCCCAGGGAAGGAAGAGCGCCACACCCCCTGAGACACTGCGTGGGCAGAACTCTCGAGCTGGGTAGCAAGTGGAGGTCGGCAAGACAGGATGTGTATGATGTTCTTGAATCAGGATGCTTCCTTAGCCTGTCTCATCACATCGTGTAGTGAGACTAGCGGTGCATGTTATGTGGGTGGCAGTACATGAACAAGGGTGGTAATAATTATAAGAGTTGGGTTTGTGACATAATGTACCATGTGTGGATGAATTAAGTTTACATATTATTATTTAGATAAATCAAAGGCCAAAGGTGTGGCAGCTGGGCAGGGTGACCATACAGTCCCACTAAACCTGCTTGCACTGGAGGTTTATCTATCCCAGATTAAGTCTACCCTCATCCATAGTGAATCACCTCCATCCATTGCAACACATCCACAAGCACGCAACGTCTTAACACCAACTTTCCTAAAGTTTCGCAAGTAAGACTTTATTAAAAAAAAGAAATGAGCAAGGGTGTGAATCATAAATAGATTTTTATTAACAACAAGCATAACGACAAAAATGAGTCTCCGGTACCCTCTGTCCTCAGTCTCAGGGGTGAAGGGTGCAGTGCTGTGGAAAATGGCTGGTGCTGGAGTACTTTGTCATCAGCTCCTCACAGACAGAAGCAGCAGAAGCGCCAAGCCCCCAGAAGAGCGAGCCGTAGCTGCAGAAGCCCCAGGACGAAACCAAATCGGAGGGCCAGGGTGGGAATGGTAGCCCTGTCCCCTCTTGTCAGGCTTGGCAGCAGATGGCTGAGGCTTGCTGTGCTTCTGCATGTTGTGGGTGTTTGCTGGCTGACAAGGGTGCGAGGGCACGGTGAGACCAAGGCTGGCTATAAAAGGCAGTGTCATCACATAAGGCTGAAAGGCTGTAACGGCACATGCTGGCAGGAAAGGCAGACGCAAGGCTGGCAGAAGGCTGCAGGCAGGCAGGCAACAAGGCTGGCCAAAGGAAGGCTGCACCAAGGCTGGCTAGGGAGGCAAGGCACCAAGGTGGCAGGAAGGCTGGCTGCAGCAGGCACCAAGGCTGGCAGCAGAATGAGACAAGACGTGAGGAGCAGGTCACAGGCAGCAAGAGCTGGCAAGGGACATGACTCTGGCTGCAGCTGAGGAGGTGCTTTTGCTCAGCAGGCTGGCCAGCAGAGAGACCATTAGGCTGGCAAGCCAGACATGCCGGCAGGACAGGCAAGGCTCAGTCGCATGTGTGCCTGAAGGGTCTTGTTCACACCTGGCTTGGCAACCTGCTTCCGTCTGCATTCTACTCGTTTAATGTCTCGCGGGGCTGACGCACTTCATCCCCCCCGCATGCGCAATTAAGCCAGGCATCCGTTAGGCTATCGGCTGGTGCATCGCTAGCCTTCCGCTGTGCTCATCCGCTTCATCTGCGTGCATCCGCTGTATCCGTTTCGCATCCACGCTGTCTGTTGAGCCCGCCCCGGAAGCCCTGCAGTCGCACCACCGCACTTCTCATCCGCTTCCAATCTGCTGGGCTTCTGTTCCGCATTCCGCGTTTGTCACATCCTCGCCCTGCGTCCTCCCCGTCCGTATCTTCCACCCTCACGCTCCGGTTACTGCCAAATTTTTGCCGTCTTCATTTGAGAGCGGATAACAACGGAGGACAACGGATGGAACATTTTGCTCGTCCGCTGTGTCCTTTTTGCATCCGTTGGGCAGTGTGACATGGGCTTAAGCAATGATAAATTCATCCTGGAGAGTGGGGGTGCTGATGTTTAAGGAAGTACCTCTTCCTACATCCTACATCTCCTCAAACAGCTGTAGCTGGCCCAACCATGGTATGCAATTTTCATCAGGCCTCCAACCTTCCATTTTTAGGGAAAGTTGTTGAGGAGGTGCTTTATATTGCAGTTTTTGAAGAGTCTGGAGGAATGTCTTTCAGTCAGGTTTCAGGCCTGTATATGGGAACAAAATGGCATAGACTTGCAGATGACCTGTAGTGTGGATGATGCATCTATGTTCCCTCTCCTTGATCTTTTGGTGGTTTTCAGCACCCTCAATCATGACATCCTTCCAGACCAGTTGAGGGGGTTAGAAGATGGCAATTTAGTGTTGCAATGAATTTTCTTCTTCTTCCAGGACTGATTCCAGTGAATATTCATAGGAGGGGAGATAACTGACCCTTTTTTTGTGGGCTCCCCTCAGATAATGTCTCCCTACTCTTCTGTACTTCTTGACGACTGGTTCCTTTACTGTTGATAGATGATTCTAAAAGGTAGAAACTATCTTTGATACATTCATTATCGATTCTAAGGTGAGTTAATTTACCTTTACCATCAGTTTGACTTTCTTTATATAATTTAATTAAGCTTGTTTTCTTGTCCAAACATGTGTATCATCTCTCTTTCTTCAATTTTGGGCATAATTTGTATTTTCCTGGTTATAAATATCTGAATGTGACTTGTTCAATATACTTGTAACATATGCTTATAACAAGTCACTTGCATATATGAGATTCACACTTTTTAAAAATATTGGGAATGAGTGCATGAGAAATTATTTCGGTCTTTCAGGTTCATTATGCTTATAGAATTTATCAGATGAGCAACTAGATACCTACCTTTACAGACAAAGTGTTTGCAACTATTCCATCTACAATACTTTCTGTAAATGGATCAAAATGCTTGTCTGGTCTTCTCATGAACTCTGGCTTTAGTCTGTATCCACTTTTGCCATTATACTCATACATCCCCATATTTATTTGCATAGACAAATCTATATGAAAAAAATGTGTTACGGAATAATACAGAAATATAAGTTAATGGGACGATAGAGAAAGCCTAACAAATTGACCAAAGTACGACATTGAAATTTCACTAAAGGCTTCCTATTCTCTTTAAAAGCTTGAAGTTAAAACAGGTAGTCCTCAACTAACAATCACAATTGAGCCCAAAACTTATGTTGTTAAGTGAAACATTTGTTAAGTGAGTTTCCCCCCATTTTACCACCTTTCTTGCCCCAGTTAAGTGAGTCACTGCTGTTGATAAGTTAGTAACCCAGTGGTTAAGTGAATTTGGCTTCCCCATTGATTTCGCTTGTCAAAAGGTTGCAAAAAGGGATCATTTGACCTTGGGATACAGCAACAGTTGTAAGTATGAGTTCAGTTGCCAAGCATTTGAATCTTGATCTTATGATCATGGGGATGCTACAAAGGTTGTAAGTGTGGAAAATAGTCATAAGTCACTTTTTTTAGTGTCATTGAAACTTTTAACGGTCACTAAATGAACTGTTGTAAGTTGAGGACTACCTGGATACTGAAGTCTGTCTGTAAAAATAACAAGCTGATTTTCCATTCAACCACCAATATTTTGAGCTTATTTTTAAGACTATTCACAAGGAGTTTTTTTTTTAAATATATCCAAGACAATGATAGATAACAGATTTTTATGTACATATAGACTGGGTATCTCTGAATATGCTGAACAATAACAGCACGCAAAGTGCTGTGATGTTTGCCTCAAATGCTCTGAATAATCATAAACCTATTTATGCTGCCCACTGAATCTGTGCAAAACAGCATGGACTAAAACCAGCTGAAGAGATCTCTTAGTCTTTGTCCCTGGTCTGGTTACATTATGTATTGAAATTATCCCCTCCACGGAGCTGAAAGAGATTCTGTTTAAGTTCTGGTATAATTTTTATTTAGATAAAAAGGAAGGAGAGACAATGGTCACTTGCCTTACTACACATTCCGCAGTTGTAACAAAGCAGAAGTGAGGTAGTCAGGTGCTAGCAACAAATCTCTCTGATAATTAATAATTGCCAGCTGTGCTGCCAAATTCATTAAAATCATGTGCCTCTTTTTAATAAAGCAGTTAGTGCTTTCATTTTGATTTCACACCAATTGATCTTCTTTGAAAGTATGAATTCTCAACCCTGGATGGGCAGTACAATTCTGAACTGGGTAAATGAAAGGCTTTCCACATTATCATGTCTGAGATTCAGAAGGGAACAGAAACAAATGAACAATCACTTGCTCATATTAATTTCTTACTGCCTATAAATCACTTGTTTTTCACTGCTCATATTCATATGCCTGTTATGTTTCCTCAGATTTACTGTTGTTATTAAAATATGTTCCTCGTTTTAATAACACTACAGAGCTAGGATCAAAAAATCCATCAAATAAACATCGAGAATACCAACCTATGTAAGGAAATAAACTGTAATCATGATTTGCTTAAAAAGCTTATATTAAGGCAGATTACTCATTCATGCTGAAGTTTTAAAGAAGCAATTGGTTTCAGGAGAAGTATGCATGCCACTCTTAGTTATCTTTAATTTTTCCACAAACTTGGTATTCATTATCTACTATTCTTCCTTATCAGAAAACATACAGCAACATAGATCTTACCTACAGTTTGGAAGTTAAGAGCAACCATTTGACAGCCTGCATTCCAGAACAGCTGAGGCATGTAATTTGAGGAATCAACACGTGTCCCTTTTGGGTAAATTCGGCTCAGCTGCATTTTATTATACCTAAATTGTGAGTGGTTAAGATAAAATACAACTGGAGAAACAGCTAGAGTAAAAGTTTGCACAACAAATTACTTGTTAATTTTTTGAAAGAAATGGTGATCCCAGATTCAGCCCTGGCTACTTCTTATCTGTTGCTTTTATCATCTTGAAAGGTAAGAAGTTGTATCTGGATGGAACTGTTTCTCAGAACCTTAACAAAACAGGTTCTGATTTGCAAAATGAGTAATGTTTGCAAGGAATTATTGTTGGAAAGAATAAAAACAAACAAATCCAAACTTCTTTGTTGCCCAAGACCGATCTATGGATAGTGGAGATAACTAGCAGTGGTAGGCTGCAACTGGTTTAATAGTTCTGTGAGCTGTTCTGTGAGCGCACGCTTTGCGTGCACACGCAGCATTAAAAAAACATCAATTTAAACTTCTATAGCTTACCTTCAAGGGCAGCCATGATAAGTAGAACAGCTGAGGTGCAGAAATCCACTATGCCATGCCTCAGCTGAGCTGAAAAGATGGAAATAAGGACAGAATAGGGCGGAGGTGGGGCCAGGTGATCATAGGAACTACTAGTTCGCTAGAACCAGTCCGAACCAGCAGCAGCCTACCAACAGTACTCATCCACGCCATAATGACAAAATGAGCCTTGTCACTCAGAAACAACTAAATGAATGGGCACTTCTGTAAAGATGTGCCATCATACATGGCAGTAGAAGATCCTGAAAAATGGCTACCATCATAATGTAATATTGGCTTCACAGTCCCACAAAATGTTGATTTGTAGAATCAAAAGAGCCTCTATGAATTCTGCTTTGTATCTATGACAAATATTTGTGTCAAACATTTAATGTTTTAGTGCAGAGGTATCAAACGTCGTCACATCGGCATCATGTGACGTACCGGGACTTTTTTCCCTTTCCTAAACTGGGTGTGGGTGTGGCCAGTGTGTGATGCATCCGGCCCATGGGCTGGGAGTTTGACAGCCCGTTTTAGTGCAAATGAAATATTTTGAATCTTCTTTATATAAAATATAACAGCAAGAGAGAAAAAGAATGGTAGAATCCAAGGACTGATCTTATTTTTTGGACAGATCCTGAAAATAAAATTACAAACCTCAAGATGCATAGATAGATTAAAATATTCCCAAAAAACCCTATATATTTTGGAACAGAATTATTGCTCACTTAACACAAAACATGATAAATGGGGGGAAGAGGGACACTATAATCTCACTATTTGAAACATGAAAAGCTTCCTCATATTAATGGAGTCTTAATCTGAAAAATGTCAAGTTTGATTGGCAGCCACTCTTCAGTCATAATTATGTTTCTTATCACCAATTACTATAGTTGTTTTGATTTTAATGGCAAATGTCATGCAGCAGCAATATGTCATCTGTTCTGTGCTAAATTTTGTCCATGTAGAATCTACTCTGAGGAACTATAGATATATCCACAATATATAATTGATAAGTATTTAATTAGGAATGTAAACCCAATTCATTTCTGTGTTCTAAGTTTTAATTCAAAAGGATGAATACTTTTGAGGGGGGAAAAACCCCTGATGCATCTATCAACATTGTTTTGCTGTCACTTATATATAGTAGTGTTGTGTGCATGTTTCTTCAGCCTAAATTAATTTTCAGTAATGGTCCTCAACACCCTCTATTTCTCAGGATCGAAGCTTTTCGAAGATATTTTTCTCAATTTCAAAGATACTCCACAAACTCGACCGGAGATTTTGTGAGCTGTTCAAGTGCTTTGGTTTCCACAAAGGAAGACATTTCAAAACTCTTGTTCCGTTCTGTAATTTAAAAAAAAAAGTCACAATTTTTAAAATTAAGCTTGTGCTTTATGTTTTCTCAACATAAATCAATCCATCTAATAAAACATTAAAAAATTGGGGGCAGGGGGGCAAGCTTGCCTTTACTCTTTCCCTTACAACTGACCACTTTCATTTTGGGATTACAATATTCTAATAGTAACCATTAGGAAAATAGTAAAAAAAAAAAAAAGCAGAGGGGAGGAGAGGAATGCTAGAACAACCTGCAAAGAGAGGAATTACACCACATTTACTTCAAAAAATGTTCAAGGAATTCAGCAATAAATTAGCTAACTCGCTTGATATTGAAATGACAGCTTTTGAAAAAAAGAATAGGTCAAAGAGTGTAAAAATAAAAGAGGAGAGGAAGGTAGTAGTTACAATAAAAAGGTGGAAAGCTCTGTAAAAGAAAGTTTCGGGAGATGTAAAAAGAAATTAATGATAAAGTGGAAATTCTGAAAAATAAGAAGTTGTAGACAGTAATCTCTTTCCAAAAGAATTAGATAATTTGGCCTTAATGGAATTAAGAGAGAAGGAATTTTCTTTGAGATTTAGAGCAATCCCAGAGGATTCTGATGAAGATATTGGAGAAAAGGTAATTAAAGCTTTAGGGAAACCCATTATGAACTTTTTGTGTAAAAATAGAACAAAATGAAGAAGAGAATTGTGTTGTAACTTCAGAATCAATTTATAATTGTACTTATAACTGCTGTAAACAAGATAGGAAGTCACTTTGTTTACTTGTTTTTTTCCCCAATTTTACACTTTCTCTCCTTTCTTGTCCTTTTAGCTTTTTCTGATTTATTTTCTTTTCTTCTACTTACTTTATATTTATTTAAGAAAATGTACATGGCCACACAACTCACTTTCTGTGACTCCAATCAACCTATAAGGATAAAACCCCAGTGCAAAACCAGTATTACTTTTATTCATTTGTATTTTTCTTTTTAAAAGAAAAAGAATTTAAAAGGAAGTAAATTTGCGAGTAAAAAATTATAGATGATAAAGATAAAGAATTGGCATAAGCACTTATACCAGCCTTCTTCAATTTTCTGCTTTTCAGACATAAGGGTATCATAATTCCCCAAATTTCCATCCAGTATGAAATACCCATATAAAACTTTTAAATACATGCATTTATTCAAGAATCTTCCAAAGCAGCAATGAATAACATGTGTCCAGAGTCTTAACAAAGTGATTCATCATTTCCATCCATCACCAATAATAAATTCAGTCAAGTGTGAACATATTTTGAGAAAGCAAATAGAGCATCGTGTAAATATCACGGGCTGCCTAACAGAAAAGTGTACTGGAAGCTGTAATTCCTATCAGCAGTGCGCACTGCAATTCAGTGGATGCAAGCTTCCTGTGAAAAAGTAACAGCACAGGACACAATTCTCTGCTCTACCAAATGAAGTAAAACAGGACATGTTCTGCTGAACACTGTTCTGTTCGAAGTAAGAAAATGTAATAAAGTGTATTCCCAGCAAGGTGGTTTTAGCAATAACCAGCTGGAAATCTTAAGTATGGACCATTAATTTCTAATGAGCGATTTAAAAATAAGAAAAATAATTTAATGCGTGCATTCTTGTCCTGTGTTGTAAAAAACATTTTTGCAGAAAATAAAAGCACCCTAAATCAAATCAAAACAAAAACATTTATTACTTCCTTCCTGGCATTGTAGCATAGCACAATACCAGCACAGTACTACTTTTTAAAAATACTTGGAATGTAAACCCACCTTGCACATTTTATGACTCTTTAAACTGAAGGAAGGTGGTTTCCTCTATTTACACTGTTCAGCTTGTTCCTTTGGAAGTGAAAGCATTCCTTAAGAAGATTTCATAGCCGTCTTGTAGAAAAGAACGGAAACCTTCACTCTTCACAGAGGAACTGCCAAAACATCTCCATTTAACTTGAAAACTAAGCTGTTATTAACCAATAGTTGGCACTATATAACTTGTCAGTTTAATACTGTGTCTTGGGAATTGAAAAAAGATTGATGATACAAGCTACACCCAACCAACACTAAATGGTAAGAGGTGAATAATCCACATACTTACTATTAGAGGTCTCAAATGACTCAAACTTTACAGGCTGTATATAATTAACTAAGTTTGACATTTCCTCAGTAGCCATGGCCTCACTTCCAGCTGTTCCCTAGAACAGAGTTAAACAAATATTAATACCAGAATGCTTTTCAATGGGAAGGTTGAATGAACTTCTACAGGAGTGAACAATTCTGCTCTTCTCTTTTAAATGTTTCCATATCTCAAAAGCAAAACACGTTTAAATCCTAAAACTTGAAATATGAAACTTGAAATAAACACATCATCTAAAATATGATGTAGAAGTACACATAAGCCAACCATTGGCACATGGTGGCGCAGTGGTTAGAGTGCATTGAAGGTTACTTGAGCTGACTGCTGGCTGCCAGCAGTGGCATTTTGAATCTCACCGGCTCAAAGTTGACTCAGCTTTCCATCCTTCCAAGGTCAGTAAAATGAGGACCCAGATTGTTGGGGGTGATATGCTGACTCTGTAAACTGCTTAGAGAAGGCTGTAAAGCACTGTGAAGCAGTATGTAAGTCTGTGCTATTGCTATTTTACTTACCCAGCTTTGTAGAGTTAATACAGTTCTTTCAACCAGGGATCCTCAACTTGTGGGCCATGGCCCACTACCGGGCTGCAACCTTTTCATAACCAAGCCGGCTAGGTTAGTGGCTGGCTGGAGTGCGCACACACAGCCCCACTCGTGCAAACTTAGTGGGGGCTTGCAGTCCCACTTGCACAAGTGTCATGGACACTTGGGGCATCACATGAGCATCATGGGCACTCCCTATTTGCATGAGCACTCACAACCTCACTTGCACAAGCAATGAGTGCTCGTACATGTGCCTGCTTCTCCCACAAAACCATCCCCTCTTTCCCCACTCCCTACTCCGCCCCCCACTCTGGGCCATCAACCGGGAAATGTTGGAGAACTCTGCCCTAAGCAACATAACAGAGCATATATGGAGCAGCATCCCTACATATTTCAGCATCTTCTCTCACTAAGGACTGAGCGTGCTATTTCCAAAATAAAAAGCCTACAGAAGTTATTTACAAATGGTTGCTGATCATACTAAATAGACAGGGAGACATGGAATAAAGAATTGGAATGTCTGGTTCGTGAATATCAACAGGAAGCCTTTTTGGCACCCATCTTTTCCATTATTCTAGATGTAAGCAAGTATTGATAAAAAATGTATTTCGGACTCTTATAAGTATGCCTTCTTTAAAGAAGACATGAACAGATTTTACTTCACTAGTCATTGTCAGCTGTAGGGGTACTCATTTCCATTTCAAGGATATTAAGCTAGCGCTGTGCAAAGACATTTCCATGGTCATATGGCCAGCATGATGTCGCAGAGTACTGTTACCTTTCCACTACTTGCCTTTCGAACTGCTATGTTAGCAGAAGCTGGGGCGAAGATGGGAGCTCACTCCGTCACATGGCGCTCAAGTCTCAAACCTGGGCCACTAGCTTTCCAGCTGAAAAGCCCCACACCTTAACTACTGAGCCATTGCACCACCCATTGTAGTCATTTCATCAGATTCATTTATCAACAACTATAAAATGATCTGAAGGATCTTACCTTGCTTTGTATTTTTGAACAAGTGTGTGTCCAACAACATTTCAGTTCCAATTTTACCTTTCTTGTTTACTACTAAGTGAACTAACTTACATATACATATTGTAATTCTCTAACATTATGCTTGTGCATGTATCAGGGTAATTTCTCGCTCTCTATCTTTGTCTCTCTCAAAAGACAATGATAAGACAAAGAGTAAGTTGATGGGTATTTTCAACTTATTGGAGCCAAACCTTTTCGAAATATGAATAAGGCACAGGAGAACTAGGTGTGGAGATGCCAGGAAGCAGAGGGTGAATTATGCCTCAAATAAATTCACCTAAAAGTGGAAATCTCTTCCATAAGTTTTGGACCAGCAGTAAAAAAAATTATGCCATATGACTCACAGCTGGGTTTTGGTTCTTACTATCCACAAGATGGCAGTAGAATACTGACTCATGCAGATAATTATGTAGACATATTTCCAAGTCAGACCAGGACAATTCATACTTCAAAATTCCTTACTTCATCCATTGATGATTTTTTGCAGTCATCATCATAGTCATCATCCTCGTCACTCTCTATCTCTGCTTCACCTGCAATATTTTAATTGGCAAAGAGAAATCTTAATGAAAACATCAACCAATATTCACATATATTTTATAAACATACCTTTGCTTCAAAGCAAATGCATTATTACAAGACCTACTGAACAGATGTTTTCCTCCTAAATTATTTATGAAAAAAAATAAAATAGTGCCTTCTATGACTAAAGCAAACAAACAAGCAAACAAAAAAAATCAGCTTCATAACTCTACTTGCATATTTTTGTTTTTTAACATTCATTATCTCAGGTTTTATTTTCCACCAATGATTCAAATGGTTCTTCACTTCTGTCTGAAATGTAAGGGCAGACTGTTTCCATTATTTTTACCAGATTCATGCACAAACATACATACAATATATATAGATACAGTATTATCAAACACACCCTAAGACTGAGTTCACCCTCTGCTCGTTCGTGGAGATGTCTTCAATCAGTGCTAGTCAGGCCCTTTTATAAGGCACAAGACAAGGCTATAACAGCTACACATTGCTGCAGTTAACTCTGCCTGTCTGGTCTCGATGTCTTAGGAAGGCTTGCTAAGAATCTCTTTTTCTATTTGAGGTTTCTGGGCCTTGGGATTGATTACTCTTTTAATGCTATTATTTTTAATGCTGGTCTGTGATTGTAATAAAAATAGATTGATTGAACTCTTGGTGGCAGTTTCTGTATTTTCAGAATATAGAAGTCAGGTGGCATCTTTCCCTTTTGTATTCAGGAAGATAGATCTATCTATCTATCTATCTATCTATCTATCTATCTATCTATCTATCTATCTATCTATCTATCTATCTATCTATTTCAGCCAGCCAGTTGGCCAGTCGGTCATTCATTCATTTTTAATAGCTGTCCAACCTCAATCCTATTGACTGTGGATGGCAAACAACATCACAATAATGATAACTATAAAAACCTACAATGGAAATGAAAAAAGTTAATCTTAAAAAGTTAAATGGAAATATTCTTCTTCAACAAACTTTCACCTCTAGCTGACTGGATCATGTACATTTGTCCTCTATTTTTTAACTGGCTGTTATTTTTCTTTTGTATTATTTCTTGACTGTTTCATTTTGTTGAACAGTATCCAGAGTCGTAACATTAGGGCAGTTAACAAATATAGCATATAAACAAAGAAAGAATATTTTCAAAATAGACAATGATTAGTAGTGATAAAAAGACAATACACCCACACCCACCTATCCACACACACTAAAATGCTGAAAGAGGAGGGTAAATCAAGAGTGAAATGTAAGTAAAAATACTGTGCCCATTCATTTCTGGAATTCAGACATTATGGGGTATATGTGCATGATCTAAGTTAGGGGTGTGAAACTCATGTCATCACGGTGGCCTCATGTGACGTAGCGGGACTTTTTCCCCCTTCACTAAACAGGGCGTAGGAATGGCCAGTGTATGATGGATCCAGACTGTAGGCTGTGAGTTTGACACTCCTGTTCTAGGTGGTATATCCAAGGTCTGCCCATCATTTATATTCCTTTTCTAGCCCTCCCTCCCTTTACAAATCTGAGAGTCATGGAAACATGTTGATGTGGAATCAATTATGAAAGCCATAAAAGTTCTATAATTGACTTCAAAGTCTGGGAGGAAGTGGAAAGAATTTGTGCAGTTCAAGGCCAACACAACAGATTTATATCAAACAGTTACAGTGCATAGATTTCAGAAGAAATAAATGCCATCCAACACAAACTTGCTTCCCCAATCAATGTTACCAAAATCTATTGTTTTATTGAGCAAGCTCTTGAGGTACATGACTGATGAACAGGTCTTAGTTATGTGTGAATGCTTGAATAGTAGTAGGCTTAAAGAGCCTAGTGGTTACAACACTTTACTTCCTCTTTTCTTTGAAAAGTAAGATGGGATGAGGTGGGGTAGGGTGGGAGTAGAAATAGGGATGGACAGGTCTGTTAACTTCGGGGTACCTTTCTGAACTATCATCTGGACTTGGAGATTAAGGATCTGTCCAGATGTGATTCCTTTATCCTGTTCATCACTTTATTCAATAATTGAATAGGACTGTGTAAAGTGCTTTTACATTGGAACAGGTAATTGGTCTCCCCAAATGTGCACTCCCACAGAAACACTTCATTTCAAATCAGGTGAAATGATAAAGGGATAGAAGAAAAAGCTTAGCTTAAGTTCCTTATAACAAAAGGAACAACTGCATTCGTAAGCTGATTATTGATATAGTGCTACTGAATGGGTGCTATGATATATGCAACTATATACCTTCCAAAGAATCTGTTTCTTGGCAGAGATAAAGGGATGATCAGGATAAAGGGATGATATCAAATATCTGTGATCACATCTTTCATTTATTTTGAAAATTCACACATCTTACATTCTAAGTATAGTAGTTCTGTTCAATGGAGGAGGGAGGAATATAAAAACCAAAAACAACATATTTCTTTGGCTGATGAAATGAGAATGCTGCGAAACAAGAAAGAAACCAAATTACTGATCTAAAATGTTCCAAAAATAATTTGATAATGAAGCAAAAGGAAATTCAGTGGTGTGTTTATTTTTCTGGGCAACCGAAGTGTGTGGACATGTCTCTTGGCATAGAAAATTTCATAAATCAAAACAGGCACTGCTTTGCCTGCTATAAGCGGCAGCTCCTAGAGTTGATATTAAAAGCTGGTTATTTTTTTTAAACAAGCTTCTGAATGGATGCTAACAAGTGAGAACTCGAGAGCAATACTGATACGTATGACATAAAAAGAAGGATGCTGCTGTCATGGAAACAGACTGCAGGGAGTCAGACACATTGGCGTAAGGCTGGCAGGAATCATGAGGCTTGCATCATGCCCTCCCCAGATATGCTCAGCCTAAACTGTGGGCAATAACTACAGTTAGAACTTGCCAACGTTACACCTGTTATTTAGGGTATGACTTCTACTTCCTTTTGAAAAGCAAATTTGCTAGCCCACTCAAACTTTAAGACTATTTAAAATATGTCTAGTTTGTAAACAAAATTGTTTTCTAGATATAATATTAAAATATGAAGTAGGTTCAGAAGTGGTATTCAGCAGGTTCTGACCAGTTCTGGAGAACTGGTAGCGGAAATTTTGAGTAGTTCAGAGAACCGGTAAATACCACCTCTGACTAAAGTTTTTCCAGTATCCTTCCCCTACCACGCCAACCAAGCCACACCCACAGAGCCCGTAGTAAAAATTTGTTGAATCCCACTACTGAGTAGTTTCATGCTATCTTTTTCAAGTTTAAACGCAATGATAGCAAAGTGGAAGCCTAAGAGCTTCCTGCCCTCTCTGTATTGGGATGAGCACTTCCATAAGAGGATTTTAGATTAAGGAGCAGAGCACTTGCTTTGCCTACAAAACGTCTTTAATTCAATCCTGGGAATTTCTACAAGGCTGCCTGTTAGTAGTTACAATATTAAGCACAGGAATTGATGGCTGGGCTTTAGAACAGGAAGCATCCCATTATGTTTACCTGCTCCTGGGGAAGAGGGTTCAAAGCCACTGGAGGCATCACTGCAAGCATTTGAAGCTTGTTCAGAAAGCTTCTTCTTTGCGCTCCCATCCACAGACTTGTGGGACTTCTTTTTGTTCTTGACCAGAATTTTGTACATCAGGTCCACTGGGCTCGGAAGTGGGATTCCACGTTCGAGCTGATTGGAAAGAGATAAGGGTCACAAAGAAACCTCTTTGAGAAGTATTTACTTTTAATTTCCCTGATCTGTCTTTTAACAGAAAAAAAAACATTTAAACAAAGCCTACCCTCACATGTACTTGTATTAAATATTTTAAGATTATTTAATATTTTTTTTCTTTTAGTGGGTGCCTATGCTTTCCTAGACAGGACTTAATCTCCCCAAGACAAATTCCTTGTGTGTCCAATCACACTTGACCAATAAAGTATTCATTCTTTCTTTCTATCTATCTATCTATCTATCTATCTANTCTATCTATCTATCTATCTATCTATCTATCTATCTATCTATCTATCTATCTATCTATCTATCTATCTATCTGTCAATGTTTGCTGCCTGCTACATTTTCCTTCTACTGCAACATATTACACATTTGTTATATACACATACAATAATACTATATGCCTTCTACACGATTAGCGGTGATGTTCTTCCATCTTTAATTCTCATAGTAAGTACTGAATTTGAACCTCTAATGGCAGCAGGCATCCATTGAATCTTTGTATGGGATATCCTTATTATCACTCTTGTTCAATAAACTGCCTTAACCTTAAAAATGTAATATCAACATGCAAAATGTGTCCTGTGCTATATGAATTTCTCTGTTAAAAAATGAGTCACATAGTCATGATAATTCCAAAGAAAAAAGTTTAGCTTTTTAATTTCCTTTCCTTAGTGTCTTTAAAATACATCTTATAAGCACATGGTACTCCTTTTACCCACCTCAGTCTAAGCTATTTATCTCCTGGGGCAAAAGACAATTTAACCTGTTTTTCTGTCTGTGGTCACTTTATGTTTCTAAAGAATTCCCCCTACCCCTCATGTCTTCAGGTAGTGCTCTGTATCATAAATGAAAGAAAATCCCTGCTAATGCATCTTGCTAATATAGGATAATGCACATATAAAAGTACAGAAGAGGATTTTTAAATTACATAGTAGAATTTCCTACTATCATATCAGATAATTTTAAAGAAGGACTAAACATGTGCATTAAAGATAGGGCTACTAGAGCTTATTAGTCCTGATGGCTATTTGTTAGTTCACAGGTAACATACCAAGTATATCAGCTATGGAGTAACCATGGAGGAAATCTATTCCCTCTCTATCGATAAATATGGCCTTTGTGAAGATGATCACTTTGTGTAAACAGAATGCTAGGTTGGATGACTGTTAGCCTGATCTATCAGGGCCATTCTTAATATTTATTATCAGCTGTCTCATCATTACTGAACTACAAATATTTGAGCAGCAAGAATAAGCCTGGATTCCGTAAATCTTAAAAGTGACTACACAGCACAAGATCCCCTGTATGTGTGAGATACCACGAACAAAGGGAGATCTGGAGGAACCCACATCATCAGAAATATACTAGATATGTATGGTTTTTTAAAAAAATAATTAGTATCCTAGTAAATAATACTTGCTCTCTGGTGTTTGATTCCACGTGGGACACAAAACTACTCAACCAATGGTGGTATGCAACCGGTTCAGCCTGGTTTTGCCGAGCCAGTAGCAGCAATGAGCAGTGGAGACCGAACTGGTTCTCTCCACTGCTCTGCTGTTGGGCCCGCCCATCTGCCTGGGCTGCCATACTCACCTTTATCTTCTGCTTTTGAAGCGCAGCTGCTTTGCACAGCACAGAAGAGTGCTGTGTGGCAGCTGCTGAGTCAACCGGGAGAATGCAGGCTTGCAGTAGGTGAGTTAGAATGCCTCTGCATCTGCGCAAACACCTCTGTGGCTGCACAAAGTGCATGTTTGGTGTGCGCGTGTACACAAAGTGAGTGCACGCGCGCAAAGCATGCCCACCATGCCACACCCACTGAACCGGTGGTAAAAGTTTTTGAATCCCACCACTGTACTCAACCACCAAAAAAACAATTTAAATTACATTGAAGCATTTTTGCTGGTACAGCTTACACAGAAGATTATAGTCTTTGTTAAGATTTCACATGTAGACTTAGCATGGATAGGATAAGGTTAAAGACTGCTTAGGAATGAATTCAAATCCTCAAAACAAAAAACATTCTTACAGTTTTGATACAATTCTTGTACTGCTCAACCCAAATAAATAATATTTTGGGAAATGAACTCTACTTTACAGCAAAGTAGAGTTCATTTAAAAGTCCGTTACAATTTTTTTGTGAAAGCATACATTATACAAGAAAGGCATGTGCTTCAAATATATTTCAAAGATATATGCCTTCAACTCTCAATTGCCTAAAAATAAATAAATAAAACAAACCTGACATTCCCCATAAATAAAGGAATTTATTAAGTTGGAAGATAGGAAGGAACCACAGAAACTTAAACTTCTACATTAAATATTACTTGATGTAGTCAAATAGTCAACAAAGTTAAACAAATAAAAAGGTACTTACTGGGTATTTTTCTAGTGGTTCCATCAGCAAACCATCTCCAAATATTAACCTGCAATATTCTGCCATTTTTGCTTGCTGTTTAGGGCTAATAGTGGAAAAAATTGTGAAATTAAATAAGGCTTTTTTATAATGTCAGAAATGGAGGATATAACACACTGTAGCGAGATGAAGAGGTATAATTTTCCAATCCTATCGTCTTAAATTGTACTCAGTGATCTAAAGTCATTATACTATTAATTTGACTTCAACAACAGCTTTCTTGCCACATTTTTACATTAATCAGCACAATAAAAGTTCTCATTTGTAGTTTGTCATTAATAGTGATAAAAGGAAAACAATGAACCTGCCTACATACATACAAGAAACGACATGCTTAAGAGAATACAGAAAATTATTTTCACATCTACGTACTCTTAAAATATTTATATTGATCTACGATAGAAGAGAATATTGAACTGCTGAGTCCTTTGGGCTCTCTAAGCTTGGTTGTTTGCTTGTAGACATTTCATTACCCAGCTAAACAACATCATCGGTGCAAGCAAGTATGCTTTCTATGCTTTCTCCCTCAACCCCACACTCATTTACACATTAAGATTCATTTCCTTTTGCCGTAGAAGTAAGCCATGTCTGTCCTTCCTTCCTTCCTCCCTCCCTTAAATTCCTGTCAATTTCTCCATTTATTTTTCTTGTACAAAGCTTGCAGGGAGAAAGTTAAGTAATGGCTGCTAGATGGGGCAGTGGGGAGATCAAGTGTAGGTGTGTGTGGGGGGGCCAGGAGTATTGCATGGTTTGGGAAGGTTGTGTACGTGTGCACCAAGGATACCACATGAGCAAAGAGATCACAAGGGTAGGTGATATAGGTTGAGAAGGCTTCCCTTTCCCTTTCTTTCCTTTCTCTTCCCTTCTCAACAGGCAGGGAAATGGCTGCTGCTGCACTGTGAAGGAAGTGAGGGATTGTGAAAATGGCTGGGAAATTGTCACAGAGCTTTAAAAATAAATATCATGTGGCTGCAGCGGCTGTGCAGATTGCAGTGACTGATGTCGCTGTGCAACAATAACCAACAGCACTAAAGCAGGCACAATTTTATCAAAATTCATCCCCTCAGACATATTTTGGACATATTCTGTAAATTATCTCACATGAGGTACTGTGGCTTGAAACTTGTTGCCCTATCATGCACCATTTTACCCAATTAAGGGTCATAGTTTTAGTAATATATAGATTATAGATACCCCACAAGCCCTGGAAAAAAATAGTAACTTAGTTTGACTGGGGTATACTGCAAGTTCTCCCTTCGCAAGTAAATAAATGCCTGAGATGACAAGAAACATTCATGCAAAAGAGCTATATTACAATTTGATACTTTTTTTAACCTGTAGCAAAAATCTACAACACTCAAATGTTACTGATGCATGTTATCTACTGCAACCTGCTTGGAAACGACATTGTATTCAATTGCCAACACTGGAAAACCAGGTTCTTCCTCCTCCCTTTGGCAAAATGGATTCTCCCATCCCCAATATATTAAGTCATTTACTACTATACTTTAAATGCCGCTTAGTTCCAAAATGATTCTAAACATCTTACAAATAGTACAAGGTAGAAAGAATTAAATTGGGGGGCGGGGTGTATGAAAGCCCATGCTAAATACCAACAATTGACATGCAGGGAAACTGTGCTAGCAGCAATCGATTGTAGGGAGGGATTCCCCAAATACTTTTTTAGTCCAGGGGAGAAAATAAAAGAAACTTCTGCTTCATAAGTAGAAATCATCCATATAGGAAACTGGACATAACTGACTAAAAACATTATTTACAAAAAAAATCTAAATTACTTACGAATCCACATGATTCTCAAAAGAGAGGAGTATAGGGAAAGGAGATGTCTTAAATGCACATTCAGCAATAGCTTCTATGACTTCCTAGAAAGGAAAAAACAAAGAACACGTTTTCCCTTGAGAAAAGAAATTATTTAACACACAAACATAAAGCGGTTTTGACAGTTCCTCTGACCCACACACTCAGGATTTTATAATTCTTAAAAGAACAAGGCATTAAGTTTGTCTCAGTGTGCCTAGCCTTCTAATCTTCAAGCCCAATAAAATGCTGTTGGCATGTGGGAGAATAAACAGCAGTTTGTATTTAGAAATGTGTGTTCACAGGGCTCACAACAGTATTCCTAAAGCTTCACTTTTAGACATTTTGTGTAATAAAATAGTTATGTATTGCCAGGTAACCTTTATTGTATTTGAAAAGACTTCTTTTCAGTACCATTAAATTGCCACTCTTTAGTTATGTCTGAGTTTAATAAATCCTTGAGTATCTGACAGAACAAAAGAAAAGGAATGCGTGTTAAACTGCAATTTGTATGCTGTATAAACCCAGACACAGTGGTGAAATGCTATCAGCCGAAACAGTAGTAAAAAAACCTCCAATGATCAGCTGAGAAGTGAAAGAAGAGAAAAGCGCAGGATCGGCCTTCCCTTTCTTTATCCTCTCTGCTGATTGGTGCGGCAGAGCCACAGCTGGTGTTGAGAAAGCTGTGCACACATGCACGCACACAATCACCAAACCGGTAGGGAAACTGGTAGAATCCCACCACTGCCAGACACTATAGTTGGTAGAATATATATGGATCTACTTAGTGATACATTCAATATGCCAGGACAACAACAAAATCTGGTATAGCACAAGGGGGAACCCCCAGTAGCTGATCCAGAAGAAAGCCAAGAAATTCCTGATTAGTATATGCTTATCCCAACCTGAAGCCATTCTTATCCCTGCAGCCAGAAACATGCTTGCAAAATTTGTAGGTTGGGATGGGCCATGTTAGTTAATTTGACTTAACCTCACACAGTGATTTTACTGAACCTGTTGTCTGATGCTTAAAGACTTGGGGTGGTGGTGGTATGGGAAGGTTTTTCAATTATTAAGAATACTCCCTGTCCTGTTCCCCCCAATGGATTTACTTCTTCAGGGAACAAATACTGGTAGAATGTGTGAAAAACCAGTAGGATTTAGCTGAAATGGAGACCGCTTCTGTACTAGCTGATTTAGGTTAAGGCTTGCTTTGTCTCTTTACAAATTTACTTGCCTGGAGGTTTTTTTAAATGTTTGAAATTATTCATATAAAAAACTGCTTTCTCCTTCCAAGGAGTGTCTTAAACTTTGATATAGGACTATGGACAGTCTGTGC
This sequence comes from Laticauda laticaudata, assembly GCA_004320025.1. Classification (NCBI taxonomy): domain Eukaryota; kingdom Metazoa; phylum Chordata; class Lepidosauria; order Squamata; family Elapidae; genus Laticauda; species Laticauda laticaudata. The sequence goes on along the minus strand of BHFT01017939.1, from coordinate 45,343 downwards.
AGCATGATATAAAGTTATTGGACTATTGATATATTCATTGAAGCACTGAAGTATACATTTCCTTATATAATGATAATATGATGAAAAATTATATAGCTCAGCAAAGATATGAGGATTTACACATTTGCCATGCTTACCTTGCCATGCTTTTAAAATTAGTTACAAATTGCCTTGGCTGAAAGGCGCCAAAGAAATCTAAACCTTTAGTAATAAAAATATGTCATATAATTCAACATAATTATACAGGACAGGAAAACAATCATAATGCTATTTTTGCATGAAAAATGCTTCCAGAAACTTGCTTTATTAAACTTATTCAGATAATTACTTACCCACTAATTGCCTAAGAGGAGAGAACATAGAAGGTTTTTAATTTACCCGGCCTAGAGAAATTTTCAAGAAACAAAAGGGGTGTATGCACATATGTACAGTATATACATTCTATAAGTGGAAATTATGTTCCTCCAGATCACAGCCACCAAAACAACACAATACAACACAAAAATAAAAAGTTTGGTTTTCACTTCTCATCTAGTATTGTTGACTGAAGAACTTTTAATTGGTACCATTCAGTAAAACAAATGTACTAAAGTTTAAACTAAAATACTTTTATTATAATTTTGTCCTGCAAAATGTAAATACAGTGTATCGATATAAGAAAAAAAATCAACAGTATGTAAATTTTGGAGGAGATTCTTTTAATATAACCAACCATCAGATAAGGAAGGGCAAATCGTATGTAAAAGGCTTGTACTAATTGTGAGGCTTCTTCACATGAACCTTCCTGGAAAAGCTAAAGTACACAATATTCACCTTTTTACAGACAAATGAATTTAACAATATTAAACAAATTTATCTAGATCAAGCACAACTCTGTTTTACGAAGAAATGGTCAGGGGGTAACATGGTTCTAAAGCCCATGTCAAATTGCACCAACGGATAGAAAGAGGATGTAAAATGGAGAGAAACACTTGCCATCCATTGGTTAACGCGATTCATCCGTTCTGTACTCACAGCATACGTTTTTCATCCTCTCTATCCGTCCAGCATCCGTCGACTGAGGTTCCATCCGCTCATAAAGTTTTGAGCTGCTCAAAACTTTTTGAGCGGAAAATGTATCCAACACGTCCATTCTGCCATCGCGCAACCATATGGGAACATCCGTTCTACATCCGTAGTCATCCGTGTATGGTCCGCCTATATCAACTTCGGCATCCGCTGCGCATCTGCGCAACTTAAATCTGCTCCAGCGGAAAATGGACACAGGGAGGAAGCGAAACGGACGCGGAGCGGACGCGCAGCATAAATAGCATGGAGGGAGAAAGGATGAAAGCGGATGCAGCTCGCAAAGAAAGCATTTAAAACGGAAAAAACGTTCACAGAGGGGACCTATCTCGGATATTAAGGATGTCTAGAGGATGCCTAGAGGATGCCAAAGGACACATACTGGAAAACCTATATTGCCTATAAAAAGGGGGAGGAATTCACCTGGATCTGGTCCCTGCGGTGCAGACCTCTACAGCCTTCACCTGGCTCTTGCTCTTCCACAGCATCCATTGATGTCCACCATGGATCGTAACACAGTCCTTTTGGTAGCCACCATCGTTCTGCAACAGCGCGAAGCTATCTACAGGCTCTTTCAACTGTTCTACGGAAGAAAAGGAGGTGGCCAAGAAGCGTCTGGGCCGAAGATGGATCGGGAGAAGAGCAGAGTACGGACTGTACAACAAGCTGATGGTGGAGCTGAGGAACGAAGACCCTCGTGCATTCCAGAACTGATGAGGATGCCTCTAGCCATGTTTGACGAAGTTGTGGAGCGCTGACACCCAGTTGACCAAGCAGAGCACCAACTTCCAGCCCAGCCTGGAACCTCAAGGTGGCATTGACTCTGCGCCACTGGCCTCTGGGACCACCTACAGGAGCATGCAGTACGGCTGGAGGGTGCCACACAACACCATCAGCATTGTGGTCAGAGAAGTGGTGCAGGCCATCATCGAAGAATACCTGGAGGAGCTCCTCCAGTGCCCCTCCACTGAAGAAGGCTGGAAGAAAGTTGCAGAGCAGTGGTATCAGAGGTGGAACTTCCCCCACACCGTTGGAGCCATAGATGGCAAGCACGTGGCCTGCAAAGCTCCAGCCAAGTCGGGGTCCACTTATTTCAACTACAAGGGCTTCTTCAGCATCATCCTCTTCACCATGGTCGATGCTGACTACAAGTTCATGTACATCGATGCTTCAGGCAACGGGTCAGCTTCAGATGCCCAGGTATACAACGCCAGTCACCTCAAGGAGGGGCTGGAACACAACCTCATCATGGGCTTCCCAGATCCAGACCTGCCCAACGACACACAAGATGTGCCCTACTTCATCATGGGGATGATGCCTTCTCCCTCAGGCTGTCCAGGTACTTCTCACCACCATGCAGCATCGCCCAGAGACCGTGAGGAGGATCATGGAAGCTTGCTGCATCCTGCACAATCTCATGCGCACCCGCTACCCAGAGTTGCAGAACAGGCTCGTGACCTCCAACAAGGCAATGGGGACATGGACCCTCGGGAATGGAGGCAAGGAGAAACCTGATAGACACTAAGGATGTGCAAGGCCCCAACAGAGCTTCACATGAAGGAAGAACAGCACAACCTCCTGAGACACTGGTGCAACTCCCCAGCTGGAGCGGTGGAGTGGCAAGACAGGGATGATAGATGATTAATGGATGCTTCCTTCAGCCTGTTTCATCACACGTGATGAGATTGGCGCATGTATGTTGGGTGGGCCTACAATGAAGCGGGCATTTAATAAAGAGTTGTGTTTATGTTGAAATGTGTGGATGATTGATTACATTATTATTGACAACAAAGGGCCATAGGTGTGGCACCTGGGAGGTGGTGGACCATACTGTCCCACTATGCTTTCACTGGAGGTTTATCTATCCCACAGCTATTACCCATCCCCAAGGTATCCCTGCCCAACCGACAGCTATTACCCATCCCACAGGTATCCCTGCCCATCCCACAGCTATTACCCATCCCACAGGTATCCCTGCCCATCCCACTGCTATTCCTTACCCATCCCACAAGCATGCAAATGCTTAAACCATTTCTAAAAGTTTCCACCAAGACTTTATTTACAAAAATAAATGAAGCAAGTGTGTGAAGCAAAGATAATTCTTATTAATAACAAGCTGTAAAAGAAAAATGACCCAAGTCAAGTATCCAAAGCAAAATTAAAGTCAACAGGTAGCCACCCAGTCTCTGGCACTCTTCTTGGTCACTCTGAGGCATGCCCAGTCTCAGGGTTAAGTCCAGGTGCTGTGGAGGTGGCTGCTGCTGGAGTGCTGGTCTGAGGCGTCATTGGGGTGCCTGGCCCCGAGAGGACAACAGGGGATGGTGTGTGCGAGGAAGCTCTCAGACAGCTGCGCAGCCCCATGATGTTGAGAGCCCCTTCCCCATGACATGGGGTGTCAGCCCCCATACCGATGACAGATGTACTGAGGCTGGGCTTGGCTGTGGGTGGAGGAAGGAGCAGTGTAGTGGGCCTGTCTGGTCTGCAGCTGGTGTAGGACTGGTGTCGGTGGCATCTGTGGCGTGGGTGGCACTCATGGCGTGGGTGGCATCGGTGGCATCAGTGGACAGGTGGCGTCCCGATGTACCTGTGCCTGGACTGGGAAGGGCTGCCTGTGCTGCTGGACCTCCTGGTAGCCATAGCCTTGGTAGGGAAGGGCCTGTGGAAAGCCTTGGAAGGGCAGTGACATCACCTGGGGTGGAGGAACAGGCCTGGACTGGGTGTGGAGCAGGTTCAGCTGGGTCTGGAGGGTTGTGAAGAAGATCGGTGATCCTGTCCTTCACCACTGGTGCTGGGATTCCGACATGTTCATGAGGGTCTGGTTGACATAGGTGAGGAAGGGCTTGCGGTTGGAGGATGGGGCGTCAGTGTTGTACCAGCTGAGAGAGGAGATCTACGCTGCTCCTGATGGTGTCTCTTATCTCCAGCAGGACAGTGTGGCTCTGCCCCTCTGGTCTGCCTCTCTGCCTTTCTGTGGAGGTAGAGCTTGGGTGGATGCAGGTTGGGCTGTGGTGGAAGTGCCGTCTCCTTTCTCCCACTGCGTCAGGGGGTCCTCCACATGCTCCGCCACGGGTAGTTCAGCTGTCGGGGTGTCTCCGTTGTGGCATGCTCCGCAGATACCTGCCTGGACACAGGAGCTGACTTTGGCCAGAAGAGGACTGGCTCTCAGCAGGCTGCCTGAGAGAGAGGTTGTGAGAAGAGGGGCTGCTCCTCCGGTGGCGGATCTCACCCTCCAAGAAGCTGCACTTGGCCATCACGTAGGTCTCTCTGTCTCAGCTTGACTGCGGCCTGGCCAGATTTCTTGAGGTGCAGCTTCCCGTACCAGGTGTGCATGTGCTTCCACCAGCGAGGAGCTCCTCCGAAGTGTAGCCCAGGCTCTCCGCCTTCTCTCTCCAAGCAGCCTGCTTCCTTTTGGTGTCTCGATAGAGCCTGTGTCCCTTCCGCCATAGATAGTCGTTCTCCCTCAGCCACTCCAGCACCTCCTCCTCATGTTCCTCTTCTATGGTGTATTGCCTCCTCTCCTGTTCACGCATCTGCCCTTTCCTCCCTTTGGCAGGGCCATATGGGCCCTCATCAGGGGCTTCGAGTTGTAGGGGCTGCTCCTCCACACCAGCAGCAGCAGCAGCAGCAACAACAGTAGCAGCAAAAGCAGGACCAGCAGGACCAGGAGCACCAGCAGGACCAGGAGCAGCGCGCCAGCAGAGTAAGCACCAGCAGGACCAGCGAGACCAGGAGCAGCGCCAGCAGAGTAAGCACCAGCAGAAGCACCAGCACCAGTGCCAAGCAGTAAGCCACCAGCAGGACCAGGAGCAGCGCCAGCAGAGTAAGCACCAGCAGAAGCACCAGCACCAGCAGAGTAAGCACCAGCAGAAGTACCAGCACCAGGAGCAGTGCCAGCAGAGTAAGCACCAGCAGAAGCACCAGCACCAGGAGCAGTGCCAGCAGAGTAAGCACCAGCAGAAGCACCAGCACAGGAGCAGTGCCAGCAGAGTAAGCACCAGTAGAAGCACCACCACCAGAAGCAGCATCAGCAGAGTAAGCACCAGCAGAAGCACCACCACCAGAAGCTGCATCAGCAGAAGCACCACCTCCAGAAGCAGCATCAGCAATAGCCCAGCACCAGAAGAGTGAGCCCGGGCTGCAGAAGCCCCAGCAGAAGCAGAGTCAGGGCCAGGGGGCGGGAGGGTGGCCCTGTCCCTCTTGCCAGGCTGGCAGCAGATTGCAGAGGCTTCCATTTCTTCCCCATGGTTTGTTGGTTGCTGGCTGGCTGGCTGGCTGGCAAGCTGTGTCTGGAAGCAGGTCTTTCCTCTGAATGGTGACCTGCTTGCGAGCTGCTTCCGTTTATTATCCACGGGGCTGACGCAATGCATCCTCCCCGCATGTACAGTGCATGCTAGGCATCCGCTAGGCTTCTGCTCTGCATCCGCTTCATCCGCTCAGCATCCGCTCTGCATCCACTCTTTCCGTTCCGCGTCCGCTTTGCTGTGCTCCCCCGGAAGCCTTGCAGATGTGCCCACCGCGGCTTCCGTGGAGCATCCGCTTTCCATCCGCCCTACGTCCTCCCCCCATCCGTTCCTTTCCATGTGGTCCGCTCTGGTTATGCAAATTCGGGGCACTTTTGAGAGCGGAAAACAACGGATGGAACATTTTTCTCGTCCGCTGTTTCCTTTTTACAAACATTTTGCATCCGTCGGCCAGTGTGACAGGGCCTTTATCAAGTTCTACAGTTATGAAATCAAGAAAGGATTAAAAAAATGAAATTACATAACTTAAGCTTTACACTAGGTTTGTACCTCTGCACATGTCAAATCTACTTGTCAGAAAAAAATGACAGTCAAAACAAGCTATCATATCTTCTTGGGCCACCAAGAAGAGTGCTGATTAATGGTTCTGACCTCATATATAGGTATCTCAAAATTGTTTCCCATGCCTACTAACAGATTACTTCTATTTTACTTTGCTTCTTACTAAATCAGGAAATGTCAAATTGAACAGCAAAGTGGCAGCATTATTTTGAAAGAGACATTCATGCATGTGGCATTAAAGGCACAATAAGTGTAAGTCAAAATATCCTGACATTCTTCATCCTTTCCAGTGAAGAAAGTAAAATTAATTTTTTTTTAGAAAGGAACAAAATCTCCAATTCATGTGTGGGATGTGCATGACTCTCTCATGCCAGCATTTTCAGAAGCATTCTGAGATTAAAATATATGTTTAAAAATTGCCAATTACTAAATTAAAACACTCTCTTTCTCTTTCTTCATTATACAATGCAGCCAACAAAGAAGCCTACATAATGATCACATCCAAGGAATGCTTGGTTTCTAGATGCCACTTTCTGACTTCTGTTTCATTTCTGTGCATGCATGGCAAGTCAAAGAGAGATTTCTGTTGAAAGAAACCTGCTGGGTAAAACAAGGAATCCATCCAAACTTCAACAGGGAGAATTGCTCTGCTGTGCGTCACTGTTTTCACTGTCTGCTCAAAGATGAGGTAGTCCACGAATTGGAGCAACAGTGCAATGCAGTGTAATATACATGGCAGAAAATATCCTTCCCATCAAGTTTTACTTTTTTAAAAAAATTACCTGCATATTCTACAAACCTTTGGCAAGATAGCACGGAATAACAAACAAAATCAACCACGATTAATTTAACAATAATCTAAGCAACACAATGACCATCAGCCAATTCACAAATGAATCTCGCAATAATGGGGAACAAATAAGAAGCAGCAGTTTCAGATGGTAACTTTGTGTTCTGAATCTGGGAATGCTGTAATTTTGGTCTCTTTCTATTCACTACTCACTTGATCTTAGAAAAATGAAGTGCAGGCTTCTGTTACTCTCTGTAATATAGTTATCCACAGTCTGTTTTGGCAGTCAGAAATGCAAATCCATTAATAGTAAACAACCATCAAAAGCAATATATGCAATTGATGAGACAGTAACATAAAAGTTAGAGGAGCAAAACATTGCTTCTTCAGATGTTGAAATATGGTTACGGTAATCAACGTGGGACTTGATTTAAGGTTGAATTATTTAAATAAGTAATGTCAATTATGTCCCCCCGATTGAGGCTGCCTCATATTTAAATGTGTGTGTACTCTGTGCATCCGGGTTTTCTCTCATGTTGTGTAAGTTGATGACTGGCTCAGACGATGCATGTATTATAATGGTGGACAAATCAATTCCTTCAGATCACCAGCAATGCTGTTTGTAATTTTCTGTCAAGAATGCTGATTAATTGTTCCAAAAATGTGTGCACAAGTGAATTTTTAAAGCCTATCACTCACACAGGATTCATATCCAATAATACACCACAGGGCACAATTCTTTTATAAGCACAATTCTTTTATATAAAAGCATAATTCTTTTATATAATAAGGACTGTCCTTCCTGCTGCTCTTAAAGGTAATTTTCTCCCTGAGAAAAATGGATATGCTTTAGGTGATCCAGGTCTATAACAGGAAGCTTCAATATAGTTTACATGACTCATCTGCATAATTTAGGTATATAGGCTGATGCTACATAACCTCAGCCTCACCAGTAATATCTGATGTAAATCAAGTTTATCCAGTGTCATACTTCACAACTCTATTGGGACTTCCTGCTTAACAAAGGTAATTGGGACCTGAATTTCCATCGCTAAGTGATGTGGTTGTAAAGCATATTGTTGTAGAACTGCATAGTGATACGGTAGCAATCTCTGCAATTCCCACAGCTGTTGTTATGTGAAATTCCCAGGTCGTTAAGGAAGAACTTCACATGGCTATGAGTTCTGGCTTTTCACAAGCAAAGTCAATGGGAAAATTGCCTAGAAATTTGCAAGCTGGTTGGATGTTGGGTGCATGCTATAGAGTGAGCCAGAGTTTGTATGTGAGTGTGTGTTGGCAGGGAAAGGTTTCTGTGGCACTGTGTGAGTGAATGAGGGCTGAGGACGGAGTATTAAGGCATCACCTGAGTACATGCAGGTTAGGGAAAAATTGCTGTAGTATCACTAATGTGTGCAGGCCACAGAGAGAATGCTATGGGAGAATAAGTGGTGGGAACAGCCTTCCCTGTAGGCTTTCCTGCAGACTGTGCTTGTGGGAAACCAGAAAGGAAAGGTCACAAATATTGATCACATGATTGCAGGATAATGCAACCATCAAAGTGTGAGCTGGTTACCAAGTACTCAATTCACAATCGTGTGACTGCAGAGAATTTGAGGACTGATCATAAGTACCACTCATGTGGCATCATTAAAACATTGAATGGTCACTTGAGCAAGTGGTCATTAATGATATTGACTGCTGCTTTCAATTTAAAGGTTGCAAGAAAAAACTAATTATTTTGCTTTTAAAATTATTATATTTGTGTCATGTTAAAGAGTAAATTTGCAACAATAAAGTGCAAGTTTCTAAGATCCAGGACTGTTTGAAATGTTTCATTATTTTAAAAACTGTTTCTTTCTCTATTACTGATACATATACATACTACAACTTTGTTGGTTGTATGTTTACAATTTATATTGTTTTATTTAGTTTCCTAGTATGGTTTTGTTTGCTTATTTAGTAGCCTACGACTATCACTAACTCTTGTATCTTATGATTCTTGATTAATGCATTTTTTTATGTACACTGAGACCTTATGAACCGAATTCCTTGTGTGTCCAATCACATTTGGCCAATAAAGAATTCTCTTCTCTTCTTTTCTCTTCTCTTATTATATGTATATAAGTATGCATATACATATCCTGGATATCCATAGGAAATAGTATCATTATTTAGAATGAATGATGTAAATTTTAGAATGGTAATACACTAAAAAGAAAATTAAATAAATCTCCAAAAATGAGATGACACACCACCAAATTTAGATGAACGATAGTATAGCAAAACTGCAAAAGGTCAGAGGTAAATCTTACTGAATTGTATGGAATATAGTCTCTACTTAAGCATGTATTTCCATTCCCCCCAGAATTCTGTTATGTATATTTGATACACTATCTTTGTGCAGCTTATGGTAACCTCAAGATACATATACTATCTCTCACACCATTTCCCCTCGATGAAAGCAATGCTATGTCGAGTTCAGAACAAGCATAAGAAATTGAAAGCAAAAAAAGAAAAAAAAGGATTTGTACAATTAAAATTAAAACTAGTTTGTCCTAATATCAATCATCATACTTTTTGGAATCTTCCTCCCCCCCCCCTTTTTTTTCTTCTTCTAGCATATCCATTCACTGATTCATACATTGCCTTTATTTCTTCCAAGATCTTCCTTCAAAGATTCCCACAATTCTAACCAACCATGACTTTCATTTTTTGATTTTCCTATTCTTGATCCATTCAGTCTTCCTTCATATATTTATTTTGTGCTTCAAATCTCATTCACTGTGACCAAAGCACCTCTATCACATTTGTTCAGTAGCCATTCATTCTGGATCTATCTCTTCTCTATTCATGTAATTTTTGCCTTTTTCCTTTTTATGGGGAAACTTTCTTTCAATTCCCTGGACAGATGCACTTTATACAAACATATCAAACAAGTCCTGAAGCCATTCCAGAAGAAAATTACACCTACATTTTAGCATTTCTCCAACTAAAACCCAATAAAATTGATGATCATTAGCACCTGCTTGGTATAATTGGTTAGTCACACATCTGACTCTAATCCTATAAAACCTCTGTGTGTAAGTGTGTAAGTTTAAGAATTGATATTGTTTAAAGACAAAGAGTGATCACACCAAATATTAATTTGATTTGGATTTTTCTTCTGTTCATTAACTTTTCCTTAGGTTAATTGATAAAAATAAATTATCAACACTTCTATTACTGAAAGCATCCTTAATTTACAGCATTTTTGCACAACTGCCTAATGCTTTTGCAGAATACTGTATTTCACTGTCCCTGAGGAGTAGTAACATCAAAATGTATTGGGCATATTTAATTTTGTCAAGGTTTTTAAAAGACTAGCAAATTTATCTTTATCAGAATTACTCAAGGGTATTCATGTACTTTTCCTAAAGAGAAACTTATGAAAATTGAAGGAACGCTGAAAATAAGAATCCAGAAATATAAGAAATAAATAATAAAACTTTTAAAGGGAAGACAAAGCAGTACACAATAAATCACTGATAAGTTATAAGTACTTTATAAGCAGGGAAATATTATAAATAACAAAGAAGCATACTGGATAGTGAAATCCTGCATTTGTTTATTAAATAGTAATAGGTTATAATTTTAAATTTATATATACATATATGCATATATACATATATACATATATACATGCGACCCTATTATATTACATATATACATTACATACATTACATTTACATTACCATACACTACCATTACATACATACATACATACTACTAATACTATATATTATATAGTGTGCTGTTTAGCTTCACTTCGGGTATTATCCCGACGTGTCATTGTAGTTCTGTTAAAGTTGTAGCTCATCTGTAGTTCTGTTTAAGTTGTAGCAACGTTTCAGGCAGAATCTCATTGCCATCATCAGGCTTTCTGTATTGGAAGGATGAATGGCAGATGAGGATTTCTGCTGAACGTTGCCTACAACTTTAAAGAACTACAATGAGCTACAAATTTGAAACAGAACTACAATGACGTGGGATAAACCCGAAGGAAGCTAAACACACAAATGTAAGTACCCGCGAGAGCTTAAACTATTATATTATATATATAATATATATATATAGTATATATATATATTATATATATATTATATATGTAGCGTGTGTGTTGGTGTTGTGTGTGTAGTGCGCTGCCGCGCGCTGTTCAGCTTTCCCTCGGTATTATCCACGTCATTGTAGTGCTTTTTAAAGTTGTAGCAAACTTTAAACCATACCAACCAAGCACAACATATGGCTGTGATACGCCTGACCCATACAAAACTCAATACAGAAGCCTGATATGTTCAGATGAGATTCTGACTTGAAACGTTGCTACAACTTTAAAAGCACTACAATGACGTGGGATAATTCCCAAAGGAAGCTGAACAGCACATATATATTTGTGTTTATATGCAGGATTGAAAAGTTTGTCTATATATATTTTTCAAAAGTAAATCCATCACTCAAATATAATTTATAATATATAAAATATATATTATTTGATCAAATTACAGTGTATGACCTATTACATGAGATAGAATGATCCTAGTTCTATTCAGCAAAAATAATAACGAATAATATCCACAAGATGCACCGTTATTACCCCAAGTATACAGGAATGGGTGATGATGACATGAAATCATTAGTTATTAGTAGAGGGCAGAAAAGAATGGAGAAAGGGGTACATTTTTATAGACAGTTACAAATTGTGCTGAAGAAAAAAGCATGAAGAATTACAGATAACCATTAGTAAAGAGGTAAAGGGGATTTCAACACATAATGTATTGAATTCTGAGGCATTGTCTGAAGAAAACGTACATTCAAAATGTACTTTCTGTTATAAATCAAAATTCCATAAAATGACTCTGTAAAATCTGCAAGTTAAATCATCTCATGAATTATGTACATAGGTGTGTGTATGTGTGTGTGTGCGTGTGTGTGTGTGTGAGAGAGAGAGAGACTGAGGGAAGGTGAGAGGGAAGGAGGGAGGAGGAGAGAGAAACGAGAGAAGGAGAAAGGGAGGGAGGGGAGAGAGAAAGAGACAGAGGGAAGGAGAGAGGGAGGGAGAGAGAGATTATGTCTGAAAAAGCAATTTTGGTTTTTGGATAGATTCAGTATTAACGATAACACACACACACTTTCTTTCTGTTCTCTCTCTCTCTCTCTCTCTCTGTAAAAGGTCAACTGAAAGAGAAGATCAACTTAAGTTACAACAAAGGAAGTCTGACAAGCAGCGATAATACACATTATGGGATAATTAGCCATGTTTTCCTGTAACTGCCTCTATCTCATTGTTTTAACATTAGAAAAGATTAAAGATTAAACTATTTTCTTCTGTATTTTGCTTTTTAAGGAATATCTAGCTTAACATCAGTTATGATATCAGAATACTTTCTGTAAAGACTGACACAGGGAATGGAAAGTCGTATGTATCTTATGCAAAATACACCAAGAATACCTGAAATCTGCCCATTAAATTATTAACTCAGCTATTTTGTTACTGATAGGAAATCAAAACTTATTTTAGTGTACTCCCAATACCAGAATACATGTTTTAGTTTCCTCATACCCCTAAATAAACGTGCTTTTTAGCATTCACAGAAAGATGACATGCATGTGAATGACCTCAGTAACACATCTGCAGATATAGGCAACAGTGATGCTCATTGTATCTCCGTTAGTTAAATAACTTTTAAATAACTATTCTGTTACCTCTGTCTGGGAAAAGTGACAGATTGGATAAAATCTTAAAAAGGCCCAGAGAGATTAGAATGTGTTTCAAAACTAGCCTAAATAGTTCACCTTTGCCTATATATTCACGTATTATCGATTTTGTGAGTACTGTATATCTGTTACTGATTTGAACCATGCTTTTTCTGGATTGTTCTTCATCTCCTTAAAAATGCTGAAGCCAAACAAAGTTTTGTAAGCGGTTTATTAACAAAATGTTTCAGCTGAAATAGCTACTTCTGTTTGTACCACGACTAGTTACTTAATTGGCGTTCTACAGTAGCCTCAAACTCCTATTTATCATTCTATCCAATACTGGGCAGTGGTTTCCTTTTTTCACTTTGGGCTCTATCCCTCTCCAAGAAGATCTGGAGATCCTATGCAATAAAAAGAAGAATTCATGAGATTCGTGCCTAGTAATACTTTATGCTGTAATGTTCTGTCCATATACATTTTATGTCAACTGGAAGTGTGTGAAAAGGAAAATTTTATTGCATCATAAGAATTGTGCATTTACTTATAAAAAAGTTAATATGAGCAATGTGATCATTAATTTATAGTTATTTGCAAGGATGGAGATGTAAGCTATTCTACATGTATATAGACCAGGGCTGTCAAACTCCCGGCCCACGGGCCACATGTGTCATGTGCTGGCCATGCCAATGTTCGGTTTAGCAAAGGGGAAAAAAATCCCGATACATCACATGACACTGCCATCACAATGTGACTTTGACACCCTGATATAGACCATTGAGTATGGTATAAAAATGCTTTGTTTAACAAAGTCAGGCTTAAAATCCTTGGAGTTAAATTAGATGCCTAGTGACTTCATGGATGCATCCATGCAATTTTCTCAACAGAAATGTAGGAGGATTCGACTGCTGATTTCAGTGATTTCTTCACTTCTTATTCTAGTCTATACTTTATGCTGTAGATTTCAAAATTTACTATTACAGTACTGCCAGATGTTCTGCAAAAGTTCCTTACACTACTTAAAAAGTGATTGTTTTATCTGTCTGTCTGTCTGTCTGTCTGTCTGTCTGTCTGTCTGTCTGTCTGTCTGTCTGTCTATCTATCTATCTATCTATCTATCTATCTATCTATCTATCTATCTATCTATCTATCTATCCATCCATCCATCCAGATGAGTACAAGACTGAGATTAACTGGTCTAACCCAGAAACCAGTGAGTTAGTTACTATCTTATACATATAATCATTCCATAATGTTAAGTATAATGGAGCAAAATATTAAGAATATAGAATACAATTAAGACTAATAATTTCTTTGTCTTCCTCTCATTTTGTGCAGCTTTATATACCACCTCATTATTGTAAAAGTTAAATAATGCACATTGGCTGGGCAACACTTCAGAAATAATTTGGAAAAAAAACGCTTTAGAGTGCATAGGAGTGTGAATACAGCCACTATTTACATTTTGAAAGCAGTCCATTTGTCCTGGAGTCATACAGCCACCTAAGAAAAGGCCTGATAATTTAAATTCCTGCTTTTATTTTATTTACCTTTGTCTATCGAATTGAATTTCTAACATAGGCATCATTTGTTTCTCTGGAGACATTCTATATTCACACCTGTGTGTATCTTATATCTGCATATACACATATGCATAAATACTCTATTTTGCAATTGTACTTTTACAGGGATATTCTCAAATGTACCTTAAAGGATATTTCCGTTGTCATGGTGAATCCATGGGTAATAACTGGTTCCTCTTCAGCAGTTCGGCCTTTCCAGCAGTCTAGTTCAACACAGCGGCAGCCAGACAACAACACTTGACGATACATTTCTACAGAAGAGTTGCCGGCTAGCTGACCAGCTGCAAACAAAGAAGAAGAAACTGAATCAAGGCAATCCATTCTGGATTAATGGGCCTAAAGCATATTGTCTTAAAAGTATCAAAGTCTGCACTACCAATTTTTCCAAGTGGCAAAAGACAAAATAATAAACAGATAAAATTAAATGCACTCTTGTTGGGAACAGAGATAGAAAATGACATAAGGGGCAAAATGAAATTAAAAGATAGTTAATATTCTAGCCATTTTGAATGTTTCTATTTTTAAAATAGAAAACATTTTGAATAGAAACACATTTTGGGCGCCCTAATAAGAAATACTATAGAACTGCACACAGTAAACAAAGAATCATGAAAGCCTCTTTCTGTTATTTAATGGCAAAGCAAATCTAATTTCTGAAAAAAATGTGGTCATGTCATTTACAGATCAGGCAAGATGACTGTAATAGAATCTCTTTTTAAAAAATTGTTATCAGGTCTACATAGTTTGAAAAAGGCAGCAATCCCTTCTAATTTTTCAGAGAAGTTAAGCAGGCCTTCAAATCTTTCCTCATCCCCTGGAATTTTATATGCAACGATTTAAGCTATTTTACAATAGCCAATTGCACATCTAAATGGGCTTTACTTACCCAGTGTGAAATTCTTCAGAAATTAGTGAGACAGGTTTAGTGACTTTCTTTCAATCCGTGTTTAAGGATAATATGTTTCCAACCACTGAACAACTAATTAGGTCATCTACAAATCCATAATGATACACTTAAGGAAATAAACATCTTATTCCTATATAGTAAATACTAACTGATGCACATTTACCTTGCATTTTTAGCTTAATTTTTAATAAGACAACAAAAATACCTGCAAAAACAGCTAAACTTTTAGAATTGTAGTGAATGCTACCTGTTCTATATTAACATACTTGAAACACCCTTTTCTGACTGGTCTGTAAATGCCACTTGCAGATTGGTTCAAAGTGTGAGCCTGATTGGTTCGCATTGCCACCTTGTGATTAGGCTGCCAGATCGGCGGAAGATTCAAAGAGCCATCACTGGCTGCAAGCAGCCGCTATAAAACAGGCTGCCGCAGCTCCGCAATTAGAACTGATGCAAGGAATCAAATAAAGAGCTGAAAGTCACACTGGTCTCGAGTCTCTTTTTCCCGCGATCTAACACAGGTGACAAAGGTGGGATTCTGAGATAAAGGAGACCAGTCGAGCACGTGGCAACGAGGACTGACCAACCGACGAGATGGCTGGCAGCAACTCGCCACCCACACCATTTGACCCAACGACAGAGGACTGGGAATCGTACATCAACCGATTCCTCATGTTCCTTGAGAGCAACGATCTGCAAGGGATCTCCGATAAAAGGAAGAGAGTCGTGTTCCTGACACACTGTGGGCCCAGTGTTCAAATGGCCAAACCTCAAGACGTCAAACAGATGGCATGGCCAGAGTTGGACCAACTACTAAGAGCCCATTATGCACCGGGCGTCTCCAATCTCATCCGGAGACATGAATTTTATAAAAGAAACCAGAGAGAAGGTGAGAGTGTCAGGGAATTCGTAGCGGCTCTGAGGGACATTGGCGGTGCATGTGAGTTTCTCAATATTGGATGAAGCCATGAGAGACCGCGTGGTCCTGGACTGAGGGATCTCACATTACAGAGCCAAACTGACCCAGCCAACATCACTCTGTTACTGAGGCCATTCGTCGAGGCAGCGCAGCGATGAAGCCGCAAGAAAGTCAGCAGCAAACCATGCAGAAAATGAATGCGGCGACCCAGCAAAACACGGGCAGAAACAGGCCAACACCAAGGAAAGGAAACCAGAGGGAAAACAAAAGACCACCACCCACCACCTGCACACCATAGAGGACGTAAGTCCTTATCCAAGAACGATATGAGGAGGAGAAGAATACACAGACTCCAGTCGGAATGGTACAGACAAGAAAGGAGAACGCAAGTCAGGTTTCCAATGTGCCAGGTGCGGAGGAAACCACCCCCGATCGAGTGCCAATTTTCTAGACACTATTTGCCGCCACGCGAGAAACGGGGAACAATTGCTAGGGTCTGCCAAATAAAGAGCTACAGCCCTAGGTGACGAGACACACCCCCCCAGGACCAGAGACAGACAGACAGGGAACCGTTGAAGCGCGAAAGCAAAATAAAGCGGCTCAGCATCCCTACCGAAGGAAGAGACCACAGACAATTACCATTGGGCATTCGAGCATGACAGATGCCCGTAAAGTACATGTAACAGGTCAACATTGAAGGCCAACAGTGTAACATGAAAGTGACTCCGGATTCATACCTGTCAATGGTATCCTGGAACACATCAAACGACTAATCCCCAGCATACAAAGAAGACAACTATGAAAATCAAGACATAACTTGAAGGACTACCAGGGGGACAGGATCCCCTAGTTGGAGTTGGACATTTTCAAATAACCTTCAAGGAACACTCAGAAATCCTTCCATGATGATAATGAGGATTACCAAGGCTGCTGGGGCTAGAATGGTTTGCGCCTCTGGGGATTTTAAGTGACCAGCATAAACAGTGTCACCCAGGCAAGACTGGGAGGAGAGCCTGATGAAAGACTTCCAGGACGTTTTTGACAGGAAGCTAGGCAAGTACCGAGGGTCCCCTATTTAATTTAATTTGAAACCCAAACATAGCACCAATCCGATTAAAGGCATGGCGGCGTTCCATTCGCACTCAAACCAAAGATTGTGAGCAATTGGATAAGCTCATTGCACAGAGGTACTGGAACAAATAGACTACGCGATGGTGGGAACCCCAATTGTGACCCTGATAAAGCCGAATTGATCTGTACAAATCTGCGGAGACTATAAGGCCACCCTTAACCAGCGCAACAACAAAGCGCATACCCCGTCCAGTGGGCAACATCTATTGCATTCACTGGGGGAGGAAAAATCTTCGTGAAGCTCAACCTGGCGCAGGCATACAGCAATCGTTGATTCCAGAAACAGTGGAGGACCAAAACCTATGTGACTCACAGGGGGGCTTAAATGCAACAGGTTACAATTCGGATCAGTGTGGGCCCAGAGGTGTTCCAAAGCCTGATGGAACATCTTTTATAAGGAATTAATGGGGTGGTATCCTACTTCAATGACGTGCTGGTAGCCGCTAAGACAAAAAACAATTGGAAAGTCGCCTCAGGGAAGTCCTAAAAAGATTTAAAAGAGCGGACTCAAGATGAAAAGAAAAATGGAGAAGGCGGAGCTTCGTCTCGGTGCTACAGCTGCGATCTCGGGGCTCTGAGATCGCAAGCTGATATTTTCGCCCTGGTCGGTCCTAACGGACCCTAAACCGTCCCGTAGAGACGGGGATTGTGAAGGGCACAGTCCCAGATCCCAGAGATACCGCAAATCTCTGGTTTGATCCAGGCAGAAGCCCTTTTGCTGGCGTGGAAAGGCAGCCTCCAAAGCTGCTGAAGCCGGGACAGCTCCGAAAAGAAAGTGGCTGGAGCGAATTGTATCGGCTGGGTGAGAAACCTCTTTTTGTAATGTAAATTGGCTGAGATCTGAAAGGATATCCTGAACAAAGAAGAAACCTGTGACTTTATTTTTGTTTGACTGGAATTGTTTAAGCGGCGTTTTTAAAGTGATGTCAAATTGAGGCTTGGATTCTTTCCTTACTACTTCTTTTTCTGAAGACTTTAATGTGATTTTGTAGGTAACCAGATTGAATTTTTTCTTATATATATTTTCATGCCTTCTTTGATTTTTTAATTTTCATTAGGATAGAGACCCTCTTTGATTTTTTTCTTTCTTTTTCTCTGAGTTTTGTATACATTACTCTTCTTTCTGGCGGGGGGGGAAAAGTATTAAGAGAATTTGCAACACTGCCAACTAGAGGCTTGAAGATACTTTATTTGAATTTGGGGAGAAATGTATAACTACTCCTCTCCAAGGACATTTTAATGTGATAAGATGGAGGAGAGGCACAGAAAAATATTATTACAGGTGTTTTCCTGACTCTTATCAAATTTCAACACTTGAGGGCTTGGCTTTGAAGCTGCTCGGAGAAGAGAGTCATAATAAGAGCCTTGGATTAAATAAATAAAGTGCAGTGTGCAGGTCCATATAATACTTGTGAAATCTCTACTCGCCAGCACCTTTTTTGTATATATTTCAACTCTAGTAATATTTTTATTTTTGCTTTTTTTTTATCCTTTTCTTTCTTTGGTTTTGGGCCTCTTTACTATTGGATTTTTCTATTTATGGATCAATAATTGGCTATTCTATCAGATGGATTGAGGTCAAAAAGAATTGAAGTTTTTTGAAGCATTAAAATGAAAGAAAAAAAGTGAAAAAAAGAAGGTGTTAAATGAAATAGACTGTGTGTTTTTGGATGTTTGGGTGACTTTGAGATTTTTGGAAATTCTTATTTTGAATGACCAAAAATCATTTGGGTCGTTTAAAATTTTTTTTTTTTTTACAATGGGCAATTACTTATGGATGAACTGAAAACGGAATTTATAAAATATGAACAAGAGAAACAAGAAGGGAAGGATTCTTTTGGCTCTATTTTTCGTTTCTTAGAAATGGCAATTTATACATATGAGAAACTACAAGAACAAGAGTTGGGATGAAGAAGAAACCATCCCTAATGAACAAGCAAACTTTATTTGGGGAAGAAAGGGAAAGGAGAGAAAGAGAATGGAGATTAGACTAAAAAAAAAAACACCAAAAAGGGGAAAATAAGTGTGAAAGTGGACACAAATCAGAAAGCAACAGAAAAAAAAATACACAAGAGGGTGGAGATTAAGAGACAAGGGGTAAAAAGAGGTAGAGTGGAGAAGCAAGGGAGGAAAGAAGGGAAGAGAAGCTACAAGGTTTGAAACAAGATGTTAAAGGAAACAGAATTTATTTAGAGATAATGGGATAATATACAATTGAAAAAGAGATTCTTGCAAAGGTACATAAGATTGTGTTGTTGTATTTGTATTTTGAAATAATGTTTACAAAATTGGAATAAATATATGATTATAAAATGGACAAAATATTTAATGTAACTTAGCGAAATTTTTTTTTTAAATAAAATAAATGAAATCAAATATGAGAGAATTGAATTAAAGAAAAATGGGAATATTGTCATTTGTATAATATTTTAAAACATAAGTTAAATAGGGGGAAGTACTAAGCAAAATCTATAATTGTTCCCATAGAAGCATGATATTTATTTAGAAAGGATTGTGTAAAATGTTTAAGACTTAAATGCAATACTAATTTTAATGATATAATTTTAATTGCTATGGATATTGTTGTTTTTAATTATATTAATATATTTTAAAAAAAAATTTTTTTTTCCTTGTTTTAAAATATTGAGTCTATCTTTTAGAATGTACTACGCAGAATCTGAATGAAAATTATGTGGTTATGTTAAGCTTTAAAAACTAGGGGAAGGATAAGTGCTATGATAAGGCATTATACTCCAATCGGTCATTACAGAAGAAATTTTGTGTTAATGAGAAAAGATAATAGACAGCTGAAATAGGACAGACAAAGGATATTAAGTTATAATTGATTAAATTGAGATTGAAATAATTATAACAGAATTAAGAGAGTGAAAGAGGGGGAGAGCTATATAGAAAATGTAAAATAGTAATAAGAAATTGGAATGCTATATAAAAGTAAGCACGAACTTGAATTTATGTCTGTACAAAAAGATGTAACTCGGGATCAAACTTGCCGTCCAAAAAGATATTTTATGTTTTTATGTTTTTGTTTTGTTTGTATATGTTGTTTTTTAAAAATTAATAAAAATTCTTTATAAAAAAAAAAAAAGATGAAAAAAGAAAAATGTCAGCTGGCCACCGAGAAAGTTGAATTCCTGGGGTACCTAATTTAGACAAAGAAGGAATTCACCCACCGAAAAGAAAATAAAAGCCATAAAAGCCCCCAGACCACAAACAAAACAGAATTACAAGCATTTCTGGGACTCATTAATTTTTATGATGTCTTTTTGCCATGGAAGGCAACAACAGCGGAAGCCACTGCATAGATACTACTCGATAAGACAGCTACCTGGACCTGGGGCTGACGGGAAGAAGCCGCGTTCCAAGGAATAAAAGATCTGCTGACATCTGACATTCGGTACTTCATCAATACAGCGAAAACCTACGCTCGACAATGACATGCGACGCATCACATTTCGGCGTTGGGGCATACTAACACATATACTACCGGATGGAGAGAAAGCACCAATTGCTTTCTACTCCAAGATGTTGTCCAAGCAGAGAGGAACTATAGCCAGCTGGAAAGAAGGCACTAGCAGCGTCACCCGGCAGTAAAGTGTTTCCACGAGTATCTCTACGGTAAGACTTTCTTACTCGTTACCCACCACAAGCCACTCCTGGGGATACTCACAGGGACAAGGCCACCCCAAACCTATTGTCACCATGGATGACAAGGTGTTCTGAATTCCTGGCCGCATATAACTACCAATTAATCCACCCGGCCAGGAAGAGCATATCACACTCAGACGCCCTGAGCCGTTCCCCCCTGCCAGACATGGAAGACGACCCGGCACCGAACCAATCCACACTACAAATAGAGACCTTGCCAAACTACCCATACTGCATCAGACATTGCAAAGAGACCACTAGAGATAGACAACTGGCACGGATTTTAAAACTGGAGAGGAAAAGGGTGGCCGGAAACCGATGACAGCGACACGTTTAAACCCTTCTGAACTCGACTAACTGAGCTATTCGATATGAAAGGATGTATACTGTGGGGGATAGAGTTGTTATTCCAAAAAAAAAAAACAAAGGAGGAAAAAGTACTGTGCATGCTACATGAGGACACCCGGGTATCGTCAAAATGAATGCCCTGGCCAGGAGTTTATGTCTGGTGCCCAGGATGGACAAAGACATTGAGACATGGGTGGAAACATGCAACAAATGCCAAAAGTCCAGACCTACCCCCCCGCCCTGGTTGAGAATCCATACAGATTTTGCCGAAACCACAAAGGTATACATTTTTAATAATTGTTGATGCTTACTCAACTGGTGGACGTCACAGTCATGCAGGTCCACGACAACAGAAGCTGTCATCAAACAGTAAGAAGACTATTCAGAACACATGGTTCCGGACTTGTGATCTCAGACAACAGGCCGCAGTCACAGCCCTGGCATTCGAAAAATTCCTCGCCGAAACTGGGTATACGAGATGCCCTAACCGTGGCCGCTCACCTGGCTACAAACGGACAGGAGAACGCATGGTTCGCGTATACTAAAGAGGCATTAATAAAATAGACATTCAAGACAAAATCAATAAAAGGCTAACCTCCATAAACATATAACACCGAACATGTCGCTAACAAAGAGTCCAGCAGAACTCCTGAATGGGCAGGAACTATGCTCACACCTGGACAGATTACACTCAACATACAACCCAAAAAGCCACCAGACTCCTCCAGTAAATACCGCACATTCACAACAGGGGATCTGGTATACGCAAAAACTTTACGGGGACCCACTTGGATACCAGCTAGATAACTCAAAAATGGGACCCCGGTCATTCCGGCTAAGAAACGGAGGACGGGGAAGCTGGAAGAGACACATAGACCAACTAAGGTTTAGAACAATAGAAAGAAACACCGACAACCCCGAGAACGCACAACAACCACACACTCAAGGACCACACCAAACAGACTATAACAAAACAGAGAGAGGGGAGATCAACCAAACATAAATCAAAGGGGAGAAGAAAACCCATAATAATACAACAGCAAACAAACCAACAACAAACACCACCGCGTAGGCCCATTTAGAAACCAAAACTACTTACCGGCAGAAGACTTTTGCGGAAGGAACTGGCGCAGAAAACCAACATGAGGCCACTCCTGGAAGAGGCAGCTGAGCTGACTCAACCAGCCCGGGTAGACTGGGTGCGGAATAGCAGAGCTGACTCACCCTTCCAGGAGGTTCCACCAAGAAGGAGAGGAGAGACAGTGATCCCATCCAACCAGCCGAAGACAAACACTGCAACTGAGCTGCGCAGGTCAAGTAGAAAACATAGAAAGCCCTGCCTACATACGGGACTACGTAATGTAGGTCGATTGAACCAAGAGGGGGGTGGTTCTATATTAACATACTTGAAACACCTTTTCTGATTGGTCCATAAATGCCGCTTGCTGATTGGCTAAAGCGCAAGCCTGATTGGTTTGCATTGCCGGCCTTATGATTGGGCTGCCGAAAATGGAAGATTCAAAGAGCCATCATTGCTGCGAGCAGCTGCTATAAAAGAGGCTTCCGCGGCTCCGTGGTTAAAACTGATGCAAGGAACCAAACAAAGACTGAAATAAGTCACCACTGGTCTCGAGTCTCTTTTTCCCGCAATCTAACACTATTAGCTTTATTTCCAAAAATATTGTTTTAAGAAAATTGTTTAGGTTGAGTTGTTGCATTCTTGAAAACCAGTTTTGAACAGCAAGAAGCAATGTTGCTGTCTCTCTCTCTCTCCCTCCCCCTGAATATTTGTTTAGGTGTGCCAAGCCTGACACTGTGAAGCAGATGCAGAGCAGAAGCCTTGCGGATGCACAGCGTTCACTTGCGCATGCGGGGGAGGATTCATTGCGTCAGCCCCGCGGATATAAAGGGAAGCAAGCTCGCAAGCAGGTCACAGAGGAAAGACCTGCTCCAGACACAGCTTGCCAGCCAGCCAGCACCCAACAACCATGGGGAAGAAAAGAAGCCTCTTGCCATCTGCTGCCAGCCCTGGCAAGAGGGACAGGGCCACCCTCCCAACCCCTGGCCCTGACTCTTGCTTCTGCTGGGGCTTCTGCTGCTGGGGCTGACTCTTCTGGTGGTGGTGCTTCTGCTGGGGCTTCTCTGCTGGGCTGCCTCCTGGTGCTGGGGCTTCTGCTGAGCTTACTCTGCTGGCGCTGTCCTGGTCCTGGTGCTTCTGATGGTGCTGCTGGTGCTCCTGGTCCTGCTGGTGCTGCTGGAGCTCCTGGTCCTGCTGGTGCTCCTGGTCCTGCTGGTTGCTGCTGGCGCTGCTGGTGCTTACTCTGCTGCTGCTGATTCTGGTCCTGCTGGCAATTGCTGTGCTTACTCTGGCTGTGCTGCTCCTGGTCCTGCTGGTGCTGCTAATTGCTGCTGATGCCTTTTCCTGCTACTGTTGTTGTTGCTGCTGCTGCTGGTGGTGGTGTGGAGGAGCAGCCCCTACAACCCGAAGCCCCTGAATGAGGGCCCAGATGGCCCTGCAAAGGGGGGAAGAGGCATACGCGTGAACGGG
The DNA here is from genome assembly GCA_004320025.1 of Laticauda laticaudata. Classification (NCBI taxonomy): domain Eukaryota; kingdom Metazoa; phylum Chordata; class Lepidosauria; order Squamata; family Elapidae; genus Laticauda; species Laticauda laticaudata. The sequence goes on along the minus strand of BHFT01017939.1, from coordinate 21,854 downwards.
AGAGGAGCCAATACACAATCGAAGAGGAACATGAGGCTGAGGTGCTCGAATGGCTGAGGGAGAACGATATCTTTGGCAGAGGGACACAGGCTCTATTGAGACACCAAGAGGAAGCAGGCTGCTTGGAGAGAGAGGCGGAGAGCCTGGGCTACACTTCAGAAGGTGCTCCTCGGCTGGTGGAAGCACATGCACACCTGGTACGGAAAGCTGCACCTCAAGAAATCTGGCCAGACCACTCAAGCTGACAGACTGAGAGACCTACGTGATGGCCAAGTGCAGCTTCTTGGGAGGTGGATCGCCCCCACCGAGGAGCGCCCTCTCACAACCCTCTCTCTCAGGCAGCCTGCTGAGAGCCAGTCGTTTCTGGCAAAAGTCAGCTCCTGTGTCCAGGCAGGTATCTGTGGAGCGGTGTCACGACAGAGACCCCCCGAAAGCTGAACTACCCGTGCGGAGCGCGTGGAGGACCCCCTGACTCAGTGGGAGAAAGAGAGGGCACTTCCACCACAAGCCCAACCTGCATCCCACCCCCACTCTGGACCGGAGGGGCAGAGTCACATGTCCTGCTGGAGATCAGGGATACCATCAGGAGCAGCGTAGATCTCCTCTTCTCAGCTGGTACATACCGACGCCCCATCCTCCAACCGCAAGCCCTTCCTCACCTACGTCAACCAGTCCTCCCATGAACATGTCAGGGATCACAGTATCAGGTGATAAAGGACAGGATCACCGGTCTTCTGCACTACCATCCAGACCCAGCTGAACCTGCTCCACCCAGCCAGGCCTGCTCTCCACCCCAGGTTGATGTCACTGCCCTTCCAAGGCTTTCCACAGGCCCTCCCCTACCAAGGCTACGGCTACCAGGAGGTCCAGAGCGACAGGCAGCCCTTCCGTCAGGCACAAGACATCGGACTCCACCGGTTCCACTGATGCCGATGCCACCCACGCCACCGATGCCACATACACCACAGATGCCACCGACGCCAGTCTCACCCAGCCTGCAGACCAGACAGCCCCACTACACTGCTCCTTCTCCCCCCAGCCAAGCCCGGCCTCAGTACATCTGTCATCGGTATGGGGGCTGACACCCATGTCATGAGGAAGGGCTCTCAACATCACGGGGCTGAGCCAGCTGTCTGAGAGCTTCCTCAAACACTCGTCCCCTGTTGTCCTCTCGGGGCCAGGCACCCCAGTGGCGCTCAGACCAGCATTTTCCAGCAGCAGCCACCTCCCCAGCACCTGGACCCTTCACCCCTGAGACTGGGCACACCTCCGAAGTGACCAAGAAGAGTGCCAGAGGACTGGGTGGCTATCTGTTGACCTTATTTTTGCTTTGGACAGTTGACTTGGGTCATTTTTCTTTTACAGCTTGTTATTAATAAAGATTATCTTTGCTTCACACATTGCCTCATTTATATTATTAAATAAAGTCTTGTGGGAACCTTTAGAAATGTTCAAGCCTTTACATGCTTGTGGGATGGGTAAGGATAGCAGTGGGAGTGGTAGGGATACCTTTGGATGGGTAATAGCAGTGGATGGCAGGATACTGTGGGATGGGCAGGGATACTTTTGATATTGGTAATAGCTGTGGATAGATAAACCTCCAGTGCAAGCATAGTGGACTGTATTGCGTCACCTATGGCCCTTTATTATCAATAATAATGTAATCAATCATCCACACATGTCAACATAAACACAACTCTTTATTAAATGCCCTGTTCATTGTAGGCCTACCCAACATACATGGCCAATCTCATCCGTGTGAAGGCTGAAGGAAGCATCCATTAATCATCATCATCCTGTGTCTTGCACCTCCACTGCTCCAGCTGGGGAGTTGCACCAGTTGTGTCAGGAGGTTGCGCTTTTCTCCCCTTCACGTGAAAGCGTTCGTTGGGCCTTGCACATCCTTAGTCTATCAATGTTTCGCCCTTGCCTCCATTCCCCAGGCTCCATGTCCCCAATGCTTTGTTGGAGATCCACGAGCCTGTTCTGCAACATTGCGGTCGCGGGTGCGCATGAGAGTTGTGCAGGATGCAGCAACCTTCCACAATCCTCCTCACGACCTCTGGGCGATGCTGCATGGTGGTGAGAAGTACCTGGAACCTGTTGGCCAGGATGCCAAAGAGCATTTCCACCACCCGCCTTGCCCCGACAGCCTGTATTTGAAGATCCTCTCTTCACGGGTGAGGAGTTCGGGAAGTGTATGGCTTCATGAGGTAGGTTCTGAGGAGGAAGGCGTCATCCCCAACGATGAAGTAGGGCACATCTTGCGTGTCGTTGGGCAGGGGTCTGGATCTGGGAAGCCCATGATGAGTGTGTTCCAGCCCTCCTTGAGGTTACGGGCGTTGTATACCTGGGCACTCTGAAGCTGACCCGTTGCCTGAAGCATCGATGTACATGAACTTGTAGTCAGCATCAACCATGGCGAAGAGGATGATGCTGAAGAAGCCCTTGTAGTTGAAATAAGTGGACCCTGACGTGCTGGAGCTTTGCAGGCCACGTGCTTGCTCATCTATAGGTCCAACGGTGTGGGGAAGTTCCACCTCTGATACCACTGCTCTGCAACTTTCTTCGCCTGTTTCAGTGGAGGGGCACTGGAAGGAGCTCCTCCAGGTATTCTTCGATGATGGCTGCACACTTTCTCTGACCACACTGCTGATGGTGTTGTTGTGGCACCCTCTAGCCGTACTGCATGCTCCTGTAGGTGGTCCTGAGCCAGGTGGTGCAGAGTCAGTGCCACCTTGAGCCCAGGGTCCAGGTGGGCCGGAAGTTGGTGCTCTGCTTGGTCAACCTGGGTCTCAGCCGCTCCACAAACTTGTCAAACATGGCTGGAGGCATCCTCAATGAATAGTTCTGGAATGCACGCGGGTCTTCGTTCTCAGCTTCACCATCAGCTTGTTGTACAGTCCGTACTCTGCTCTTCTCCCGATCCATCTTCGGACCCAGACGTTCTGGACGCCTCCTTTTCTTCCCGTAAACAGTTGAAAGAGCCTGTAGATGGCTGCGCACTGTGTTGCAGAAACAATGGTGCTACAAAACGGAGAGTGTTATGATCCATAGTGGACATCAATGGATGCTGTGGAAGAGCAAGAGCAGATGAAGCCTGCAGAGGTCTGCACAGCAGGGGTGCTGGACTGAAAGTGATGAGATCCAGGTGAGTCTCCTCCCCCTTTTTATAGGCAATTATAGGTTTTCTACTATGTGTCCTGTTGCATACTCTAGGCATCCTCTAGCTCTGATATCCAGATACATCTCATCTGTGGAACGTGGTTTCCATTTTAATGCTTTGTATTGCGAGCTGCATCCGCTTTTATCCTTTCTCCGTCCATGCTACTCATGCTTTGTGTCCGTTCCGTGTCCGTCCGCTTCCTCCCTGTGTCCGTTTTCCGCATGCGAGCGGATTTGAGGTGCGCGGATACGCAGCGGAATGCCTAGCGGATATAGCGGAGGCGTAACGGATGACGACGGATGTAGATCGGATGTTCCCCTTATGCGTTGCGGATGCAGAACGACGCGTTGGATACAATTTCGCCCTCAAAAAGTTTGAGCAGCCAAACTATTTTGAGCAGATGGAACCTACAGTCGACGGATGCTGGCAACGGATGGACTGAGGTGAAAAACCGTTAATATGCAGTTGAGGTACAGAACGGCATGGAATCGCCGTCTAACCCATGAGATGGCAAGTGTTTCTCTCCGTTTTATATCCTCTTTCCATCCGTTGGTGCAGTGTGACATGGGCTTAACTTTTTACAATTTCTTTCTTTTCGTACCTCTCCTTTTATGTTTCTGAAGGCTTTAAAAACTTTGTAAAATATTGTAATAAACATACTTTTTTAAAAAAGAAGAAAGATGGTAGGGGTATCGGACAAACAAAAACTACAAAATATTTTCCCATGTCTTTCCCAATAAGCCCATAAGCCCTGTTGGGAATCTTGCACTTGAATGGATTTATACACAAGGAGCTTAGTGGGATTTAAAGACATTCTTTCTATTGATCCCAGCGCTCTGGGCCATGAACACTTTTAAATGGCAGAAAGAAGGTGGCTTCCTCTACCAGAAGGAGTATGCCATTAGACTGGGTCAGAATGGGATGGTACAAATAGTCCAGCAGGGATCCCTCTGTGTAATATAGAATAGCTGGACTGAAAGATGGCTCACTAAGTATTTTTGTGTACTGGTACTTGAATGATTTGGATATAAAAATATTTATATAAATTTAAACACTACATCTCCAATAGGAGACACCTCCCCCCCATTATTATACAAGAATTTGCAACAAGCACATTTTAATTAGAAGCTTATATATACACAATTTAGGATGGCAAAACTCTTGTCTGTTCTCTGTACAGCCCTCTTTTGTGAAGAAAGCAAAACTGCTAGTACTTCTACCAGTGCTAAGAACTCTCATATCTGCTCATATGTATTGGTCACCCAGTAAATTAGAAATGTTGATAAACTGTTTATAAATACTGTAGAATCAAAATGCACATTCTTTCTTAAGTTAGAACTCCCATCCTGGGTGATGCTTGGAAGGTTACCTTTCCCTGTGGCCTTTCTTTCTTTCTTTGCTATTGTTTCTTACTGTAGTTCTGTATTTTGCTACACTGGTATTGTATTTTAGCCTTTTTACTGTAATGTAGAAATAAAAGCCACTTAAGAGTCCTGGTGGACTGGAGCAACATGTGAACCCCAGTAAGTAGGTAAACTGAGGGTAAACAAATATCCCCATATTTAATGTTGATTTATTTCCACTTCTGAGTTTTAACAGATTTCTTCCTAAAATTCTCTTCAAATTTTTGCATCTGTGCTTTTTTTTTTGTCAGCTATTATCATGATAGATGATAATAAGGAATCATAGCAGGATAAGGAACATCCTGTATGCAGTATAAGTTTTATACTGTAAAATATAAAGTATCAAGAAGAATCAATGACCTCTTTTTATATCCACTGAGTTGAACTTTCTTTTAATTTGCTATAAAGTGCAGTGTATGTTCACTGATATAATAGTAATAACATTGAATCACAATACATATCTGAAATACTTATAATAGAAATACTTATAATAGAAATACTTATTCTTTTATTGGTCTGTCCAATGTATGTGGCTGGACATGATACACAGGGGACTTTATATATGCCTTGGTTTTCCAGGTCAATTTTATCTTTGGGGTTTCTAAGGATGGCTGCTTAACTAAAACATATTTCATATACAAAGGACAAAGATAGCGTCATTGGCAAACACTGTTCATGGAAGATTACGAATCCAGAGCCCTGGCTAATGCCGACCCGCACAAAACCCAAACTATGGCTAAAGATCATCGATGACACATTTTGTGATTTGGCCCCATGGAAAAGAAAACTAAACAATTTCCTAACACACCTAAACAGCAACGACCCCAAAGTCAAGTTTCACCATGGAAATGGAAAAACAGCTACATTCCTAGATGTACTAATATACAAAAAAAAAGATGGCACACTGGACACACCATATATCAGAAGAAAACAACACCAACCGTTACCTCAACGCCCAATCCACACCCACCCAGCACAGATAAAACTCCGTGGCCAAAACACTAATTGCTAGAACCAAATGCCTGGCAGACAAGACACACATAAAGACTGAACTATGCACCCCGGACTAAAGTACTGACAGCTAACGGCTTCCACAAAAGCAAACACCGGCTTGAATCCACAAAAAATACACTGAGACATAATGAGGGCCTAGAAGATGAACAGACCTATAGAACAAGCTTTCTGCCCTACATAAGAGGTACTACAGACAAAATCAGTAAGATACTACACAGGCATCAGCATCAAGACTGCCTTCAAACAGACAAAAAAAAATAGCAGCCATCCTAAGAAACCCCAAAATAAAATTGATCTGGAAAACCAAGGCATATACAGTCCCCTGTGCTTCATGCCTGGCTACATACATTGGAGCAGACCAATAGAAGAATAAGTCCTGCCTGGGATGAACAAAAAATGCAGTAAAAAAGCTGAACACACTTCCTCACTAGTCCAACACATGAAAGCCAAAGGCCATAGCATCAACTTCAAGTGCACCAAAACCTTAGCCACTATAGAACCCACCACAGAATCATCAGAGAAGCCATAGAGATTGAAAAAGACCTGAAAGCATGAATAAGAAGAGATGATTCCACCAGACTGTCAATTATTTGGAAGTCTGCAACTTACAAATAAAAATTTCCAACACACATAGCCAGGCAAACACTGGGCAAACAGATCCCCCCTGATACCTCCAGCTCAAACACACCGCCAACCAGGCACCCAGATGACACTAGCTTCCTAAACAAATGATAACCGTCTATTTACTCGAGGCCAAGTTGCAACTAAAAGCCTCCAATCAGGAACAGCAATGTTTGCCAGCCAATCAAGACAAAAAAAAAAAAAGCCACAAAACAGATAGAAGAAATTAGAAACACCAATCAAGCAGAACACAGCAAACTCCAAGACCAATAACACAGACCAAGACATGCCCACACAGCAAACTCCAAGACCAATAAACACAGACCAAGACTCCCAACCAACCAGGATGAAGAAAAAACCATTCTGGTACAGCAGTAAGCTAGCCCCAAATTTAAAACTGAAACAATTGTAAAAGTCTGACTCACAGACAAACACAATGCAGAAGCCTGATGATGGCAGATGAGATTCTGCCAAAATGTTGCTACAACTTTAAAAGTTAAAACAACTACAATGACGTGGGAAAATACTCGAACAAAGCTGAACAGCATACATGTAAGTACCCGCGAAAACTTAAAAAAACATATATACACACACACGCACACACTTACACACACACACACACACACACACATATACATATAATCTTTTTCATTCAAGAAATAATCACACTCAGACTTGCCAGTTGGTGTAAATGGGAATTAATGGAAACATTTAGAGAATTATCTTCCTCTCTTTGTATTTCTGCAAAGCCACGTGTATCATCGAGAAATCATGGGAAGTGAGTCTTCTTTTTGAATGGCTACCTTTTTATTGAGGTATTTAAGCAACTATTGAGCATGCAAATGTTCCTGAACCAGACACAATCTACTTCCATTTAATATTAACTCCTCTGTTTAATACAAGGAAATGACAATTTAGCAGATTGCTTCAATTCATTCCACAAAACAGTCACCTGGTCAAAATTCGGTTGCTTGGCAAGTGGCTTGTGCTTACAATGGTCGCAATGTCCCAGAGTCATGTGATGACCATTTTTGACCTTCCCATTGATCTCCCTCCAGCAAAGTCACTGGGGAAAATCTGGATTCACTTAACGACTGCATGGTTCACTTAACTGCAGTGATTTGCTTAATAATTGTGGCAAACAAGATCATAAAATTCATCTGATAAGAACAGATAGCCTTCGGCTTAAGTGAGTCCCTTAATTGCCGGGCTAAGAAACAAAAATTGTAGCCCCAATTGGTGTTGTTAAGCCAAAGACTCTCTGCTGTTATCAAATTAATTCAACAATGCCACTGCGGCTGCTTCAACTTGAAAATAAAATACCGCCAATGGTAATAAAAATGCAATTTCAAGCCACTGCTTCTGGGTTGTTGTTTTTATTAGTATGTGAAGCTAAACATCAAAAGGTGGGGGCACTGGGTGTTTTTGCACAATGATGTTCTTCTGGTTATTCATCTTCACAGTAAACACTATAATTTGACTTAGCCAAAAAATGTATATTAAACAATATTTTGGACTATCTGTTCCAAGGCCAATGTCTAAAATTATACATTTAGCCATAGCATGACAAAAAAACTGGCAGTCATGGGTTTGGGTGGAGTTCTTTCAATTTTTGCTTCATCCAATCAAAGATATGGCATCTTCAGCTCAGATCACCAAGCCCCCCCCCCCCCAAAAAAGTAGGATAACATCAAGGTAAATNCCCCCCCCCCCCCAAAAAAGTAGGATAACATCAAGGTAAATCTGTAACACTGCTAATCTCAAATAGAATAGAATAAAACATTTGTTGTCACTTTAAATGTACCCACTAATCAGAATATGTTAAAATGAAATCTTGTTACATTCAAGTCTCAAAAGAGCCATTATGCATATACCCACATATACAAACATATATGATACAGAGAAACATCAGTCTAGTTTGAACATGTGTACACACACACACACACACACACACACACATGGTGGGAAAAAAGAATCCTGTGAACTTACAAGACAGATGGCATAAGGAACAAAGCTGTTATATGTCTAGTAGTCCTGCTATAGATCCTTTGAAACCTCTTCCCAGAGAGGAGCAACAGAAACAGACCAAGGAGTAGGTGTTTGGAGTTTCTAACAATGCTTCGAGCTCTAAGCACATAGCACTTATAAGCGGTATACTGCATGATGGGAAGCAATCTCAACTGTCCTTACCACCTTTACCCAGAGGGAAGCAACAGAAACAGACCATGACATGGCTGTGTGGGGTCTCTAACAATGCTTCAAGCATTGTTACACAAAGAAGTATTAAAACCTAATAGGCCCAGTTTGTTCACCAAATGCTGAGGAATGATAGCATTCCCTTGTTTTCATATAATAGTGTTCTACGCAAAAGAAAATTAGACTTAAGTCAAGAAATAATTAATTATTGTTGTGTGGCTATTTCGAAACATTTTTCACTCTGCAGAAATTCTTTTTTTAACTTAAATATGAATTTTGGTTTTATTATCACATTTTGAACAATAAGAACTGCCTTCTAATTACAGAGGTACAAATTGTCTCACATATGTAACTGAAGCAAGTTTCAGTAATCTCATCACATAAAAATCACTGCAACATACAGACAATTTAAAAAAAAAATACCTTTTGCATTCATAAAAACTAAAAAGTCTATTAAAAACAACCGAGGGAACAAAAGGAAAGGCTGCATTTTCATTAAATATTCCTTGATGAAGATTAATATTGCTGTCCATATACACGTGATCGTACTTGTCTTTGCTTAGCCTGTGTTTCTAGTCAGTTACACCAGGCAAGATGGAATGTGTATATATGGTTCAACAAGTTAAATATATATAAATCTGAATTTGATTTATAACTGAATCCTACCCATTTTAAGTCCACTAGCTTGACAAAAAAATTCCATTTAGCATTCAAGATAGCTGTGATTATTTAACTGTATAATGTCTTGTATTAGCACTTGCTTGAACAGACAAGAGTTTTCAATTTTGTAAGCCAAAACTAAAAACAAAACAATTGTCATTCACTTTAAAACTTCACCAGTTCTAAAAATAAGGCATAGGTGCAACACTTCCTTAAAATCTTGGACACAAATTCCTAAGACCTCCAAATCATCATTTCAATGTGATAGATGAGTGAAATTATTAAATACCACACTGATATTTAGGATAATTTATTACTTACATTTAATTTCTATTAATCTTTAATGTAAATAAAATAAAATTTAGGCTTTACATTAATTCTAGTGCTTTTTGTGATTGAATGATTTGACTGATCCAAACTGCCCATTCAAAAATTTCTATAAAATATGTATGTACAGAAGAAAAACATTCATAATAATTAATGACCATGTTGCTCCTGTTGAAAAACTATTTTTAAAAGGTAATATTTGAGTGTGTTAATTATAATATCATGTTGCTTCCTTGAATCCAGTATGGCTTATGTATTTCACAGAAGAAATAAAGAATGTAAAAATAACTGGCACACACTTTCCCCCTTGCAGAGTTAGGAGACCTCTGTCAGTAACAGAAATAATATAGAGAAAATATGGGTCTCCAGACATGCTGCTTCCTTTCAATAGGGAGGGATTTAGTTTTATGTGGGAGCAGTAAAATGTAAAATTTCCTTGAATATAGTCTCAAAAAATATATCAAGGAAGACCTGCATTTGAGTTTGGATTTGTAAGATGAGGGCAATGATCAGTAAATAAAAGAAGATTTAAAAGCTTTCAGACATTACTTTGTTAAATGTATGGTAAGGCTACAAGTTCTAGCTTTTTAGCTTTTTTTCATTCATAATTCATCGATTTCTTCTGAGCTCATATGGTAAAGGAAACCCAGATTCTTGTCCACCATTAGTGAAGGAAATTCACTAGATGACATTGAGTCCTTTATTCTCTTAGCCCAACCACTTCACGGGGTTGTGGCAGTGCTGAAAAATATGTCTAGGTATCAGCATGTCCCAAAAATCTTGACAGACTTGAACAGGGGGTCCTACACAAAAAAAATGAAGATCTTATACTCAGGCAAGGGAAATCAAATGCAAAGGTATAGAAAAGGTGATATCTAGCTCGACAGTAGTAACTGTGAGAAGCTCACTAAGAATCCTAATGGACAGCCACTTAAATATCAGCCAGCAGTGTGCTTCATCTGTTAAAAGAGCCAATGCAGTCTTAAGCTGCATCAGTAGAGAAACAATATCAAGATCATAAGAAATATTAGTACCACTATATTCTGCCTTGGTAAGACCACACTTGGAATACTGCATTCTGGTCTGGTCACCACAGTACAAAAAAGATGTTGAGACTCCAGAAAGAGTGCAAACAAAGGTGATTAGGTGCCGGAGTTTAAAACATATGATGAACAATTGCAGGAAATGAGTATGTCTACTCTAATGAAGAAAAGGACGAGGGATGACATGATAGTACTCTTCCAATCAGTGGTGGGATTCACATTTTTTTACTACTGGTTCTGTGGGTTTAGCTTGATGGGCATGGCAGAGGAAGGATACTGTAAAATCTTCAGTCAGAGGTGGTATTTGCCAGTTCTCTGCACTACTCAAAATTTCCACTACCAGTTCTCCAGAACTGGTCAGAATCTGCTGAATATCACCTCTGCTTCCAATGTTTCAGAGGCTGTCAGAAATGAGAGGAAGACGATATATTCTCCAAAGCATCTGAGGGCAAGACAAGAAGCACTTGATGGAAACTTATCAAAGAGAGATCCAACCAAGAACTAAGGAGAAATTTCCTGACAGTGAGAATGAATAACCAGTGGAATGGCTTGCCTCCAGAAATATGGGTGCTCCATCACTGGAGGTTTTTAAGAAGAAGTTCAAAAGCCATTTGTCTGGAATGGTATAGGGCAGTGGTAGCTAACTTTTTTGGGCTCCTGTGCCAAAAATTGTGTGTGTGCTTGCATGCGCTCATGCTCGCGTGCCAGCACCCAGAAGGCAATCCTTGCGCAATCCCCCCACCATCCCCTTACCTGTACTGTGCCTCCCAGCTGATTTTCGGCTGGTTTGAGGCCTTTTTTGGCCTCCCAGAGGCTTGAGGAAAGCTTCTGCAGTCTTGAAAATAGGCCCGTTTTGTCACTTCCAGTATTTCTGGAAATACAAGAAGTGATGAAACGGGCCTATTTTTTGGCCTGCAAAAGTTAAAGAAGCTTTCCTCAAGCCTCTGGGAGGCTGAAAAAAGTCTCAAACCAGCCGAAAATCAGCTGGGAGGCACGCGCATGTGCAGTGAGGTATGTTTGCCTGTAGCTCGTGTGACAGCACAAATGGCTCTGCATGTCACTTCTGGCACACGTGCCATGGGTTCGCTATCATGGGTATATGGTCTCCTGTTTGAGCAGGAGGTAGAACACCTCTAAGGACCCTTTCAACTCTGTTATTATGTTAAAAAGATTATTTGAACAAGAATATTACAAGGCATTATGCACATGGTTTAAACCTCTTCAATTTATTCCAGACAAACTGAAGACACAAACACAGTATGCAAACAAAATAAACAAAAATGCAAGAGAACTACTATTCTTCCTCCTTTTGGCAAGCTTGCCTTGAGTGAAGAATGAAAATCCTCCATCTAAATTCTGCCCTTAGCTGAGCCACTTGTTGCTCAGTCATTGCCATCAACATCTCAGTTATCCTGATTAGTGGAAAATGATTTCTGCCATATGTGTACCTCCTGAGAAAGCTGACATCCTTTTAAAAATGATTTCTGGGATTTGTGATAGCAATCTCAAAGTTTTTGCTCAATCTAAGAAGGCATTCTTCTGAAGTGCAGGCTTAATTTAAAAGAAGCTCAAGAAAAACCAAAGTCCTGAAAGTTAAAGTCAACATGGCTTGAACAGTAGATCATTCATTTTATGTCTAAGATGTTCTTAAAACAAGGGCAAGGGCTGGGGGAAAAAGTGATGTGGACAGTTAGAACTGGAAGTGAAAACGGCCCAAGAATTTGTGAGAGGTCATAACATATATATATGGTGACCTCTTCTGCATTAGGAACATGTTGAGAAGGAACATGACCCATTCGAGATTCCTCGTCACTTCTTATAGAATGAGAGAGAGAGAGAGAAAGGGAGGGAGGGAAGGAGGGAGGGAGAGAGAGAGAGAGAAATGGATAAAGTGACAGTCTTGGCTCAGAGAGACAAGCTTCATGCACTTCATACATGCATTGTTGAATGTAAACAAAGAGAGTAGTGCCATGTCCACAATTTTGCCTAATTTGACCATCTCCATCTGGACAGTACCCATTTATCTCAGCAGATCTGTAACATAAAGGTTTGTATATAGAATATACAGAACTTCAGTGTGATAAAAAAATCTACAGAACTTATTTTTATACATACCTGTGAGGTAGGTATTATGTGAGGAATTGATAAAATAATGAGACAGAGGCTGGCTCATATCTTCATTCAAATCCAGTTTTTCAGGTGGAACAACTCCATTTTCTTCTCCACTTAAGTATCTCATAAATCCATCCACTGATATCTGTCCTGGGAGAAAATAAATTCAAAAGTCATATTCTTTAGCTCCATATGTTTCACTTGTAGCTTACAGGCTCACTCGGATTAATAGTTCTACAAGGCAAAACAACACATTATTTCTTGTATCAACAGCAATATACTGTACTGTAGGTTCTATGGTTCCTTCCACCTTTATTGCTATAGATCTATTAATGATTTGTTCAAATAGATATCCTCAGATGTGTTGGCACTAAAATTCCAAGAAATCCCAGCAAATATGCGCAAATTCTTTTCTTCTAAGAGTTGGATGTGGAGAAATACGTATAAGTTTTATCTATGTCAACCATACTAGGTCTACTATGTATTCCTCAGTCTGTATTAAACAGCCAATTTCTCAGTGCCCCAAATGTCATAAAAGATAAGGATCTGATTGCAAAGGAGGAATGCCTGCTACTACCTTCATCAGATTTCTTTAATAACCATTGCCTTGAAAAGTCAAAATGAGAAAGACAAAAAATTGCCAACCCATGCATACAATATGACTTCAACATTTCTCCTTTTAGCTTTATCTTTTAGTTGTAAAAAAAAAGGAAAAAGTTTAATGAAGGGAATTTCAGAATAAGTTCTTCACAAGAAAAAAATGTTCCTAGAAATCTCTGATCTGTGTTCTATTGATTATATTGCAGATTGACTGCACTATCTTGATTCTAGTAACAGTCGCAAGGATGGTGTTCGCGCAATATTGCAACCCTAATGCCCCATGTACTCATGTGATTAACAGCATGACTTCTGCCAACTTTAGTTTGGCTTCTGCTCAATTGCTCAACAGAGCAAACAAACATATTTTGCATTGTAAAACAAGTTTGAAAATTGGTCTCCAGTTTGTCTATTTTGGTTGAATTTAAGAGTTCAGAAATTACACACTCAAAAACCTCCGTAAAATATGGCATAATGGGCTGGTGAAGATCCCAGCCAGCTCAAGGATAGCTGGCAAGTTCCATAATTGCTATGGATATTAAACAGAAGTGGTTTATATGAAGAAATATAATTAAAAGATGTGCTGTTCTCAGCTGCAGTTTCATGCAGCTTTCTGATGTTCTTTCAAATCTCCTACATTCTTCATAAGGATGCACATATCCGAATTAGAACCATTGCACTGCTTGCAAGCAGCAGGACAAAGACTTTCCCAGCCAGAAGCTATTTAATGTCTCTTATTATATTTTTTTCCATATACTCATCAAGTTATTTTCATTGTGTATGTGGATTATCACTGCATGAGAGAATGAGTAGGTATAAGCCTATTGATCCAGCACCTTTTGTTCTATCTTCATATCCCATGATATTTTGAACCTTGGAAGAATGAGATTTTTAATCCATCAGTAGTTTGATGCAGAAACAGCCATGCCATCAGCCTGCACTCTCAAGAAGTGGAGAAGAGCAGGGGCCATCATAAGACAACAAAAAGGCAAATAAATAGGATTCCTACTTCATTCTTTCCTTTTTAAAAAAAATATTTGTTTTAAAACAAACATAAACAAACAAAACATAAAAACATTAAGCCATCTTCCATATATACATTCAGTGTGCCAGTTGGTTTACAAATTGTTTTGTGCAACCATTTCGTAGTCTTCAATTACAATTACATTATATAACCTCTCATACTTTCAATCAAATATCAACTACATTAATATCTTTATTAATCAATCATTGACTATACTTTTATTCATTCATGTTTTATAAAATAATCATATTTTACCTTAGTTCTGTTTTATAACAATTCATATTATCCTCCAGATCTATCCAGAATCATTTTGTAAATATAAATTAAAAAGAAAAAATACATCTTTATATGTTTATTGTTTTCTAAAAATCTACATATTCCATTACTATATTTTATTTATCTAACCACTGATAGAAATGATCCCAACTTTGCAAAATTGTTTTTATTATCTTGTTCTCAAATTTCAAATGTCATTCTATCCTTTCAGCACATTCCAATATTTTCTTAATGATCTCCTCTTGTAATGGTATCTTCTCATTTTTCCAGTTTTTAGCAAATACAATCCTAGCCGCTGTTAATACATTTACAATCAAATATTTCAAATCTTTTCTACATATTTCAGGCAAAATTCCCAATAAAAAAATCTCTGGTTCAAGTCTATATGCTTATTTGTCATTTTTTCCAGCCACATGTGGATTTTAGTCCAATATTTTTTAGCATCCAGGCATGTCCACCACATATGGTAATATGCCAGGTGTCTGATGACATTTCCAGCACTTTTCGGACTTAATCTCAAACATCCTTGCTATTCTTTTTCGGAAAAGTGCCACCTTAAAACATTCTTATAAACAATTTTTGTTTATATGCTGTTTGACATTGTCATTTTATAATTCTAAGACCACATTTTTGCCATTTCTCGAAATCCCATATCCAAAATTCTTCCCCCAAGCAATCATAGTTTCTTTAACTTGTTCTCCTTCTAATTTAATTTCTAATAAATATCCATATAATTTTTAATCACTTTTCATCAGCACCTGTCAAAATCTTATCTAAATCGGTCAATTTATCATAAAAACTTCTGTTTTAAAATCTTTATCATCCTTGATTGTATTAGCACATATGAAAACCAATTCATCTTTATACCTTGTTTCTCTAATTTATGCATAGATTTAAGTTCACTCTTTTTCATTCAGTATTTCACATATCTAACTGTTTGTTCCTTTTTATATATTATAGGATAAGAAAATGCCTCAATAGTCGATAACCGGACTGGAATTTTCAAATAACATTGTCTTTTAATCTTCTCCTAGTTTAAACCACAGAGACTCCCATATATAATGTCTTCTAAAGTACCCTGTGTTTTCGTTCCTTTATACCACAAAAAGCATGCCACCCCAAGAATAGATCATGTCCTTCTATGTCTACAATCTAGTATTTCTTTATGTTATCCATTCCTTTACCCCACATCAATTTCGTAGCTTTATAGTTCAACTCCAAATTAGGCAAGCCAAATCCTCCTCTTATTCTAGCGTCTTGCAAAAGTTTTAACTTTATTTTTGCCTTCTTACCTTGCCATATATATTTCACCGATTTTATTTAAATCTTCAAAAATAATATTTTCCAAGTCTAATTGGAATTGTTTGAAACAAATATAAAATTCTGGTAATATATTCTCTTTGATTGTTGATATCTCCTATTGTGACAGTTGTAAGTTTTCCGCTGCCAAGATCTAGCGGCTATCTGGCCTGCTTAAATTTAATATATTAATCTCTTTTCGAGTGTACTGACATCGTGCTGTCAAAATATAACCGCAAGTATTTCATCTTATTCGTGACCTGGATTTTCAATAGGTTTGCTAATTCTCCCTTTTGTCTTGAAAACATTTTCTTTGATCAGAATTCTTTGTCGTATTTATCTTGTTTATTTTCAAGCCAGCCACCTTTCCATATGTCTCTATTTTTTCTTATCAATTTTTAGATGACTGTTTTCTAGTGGATTTCCTAAGATGAAAAACCAAGTCATCTACGAATGCTTGCAGTTTAAATATATCTCTTTTTAATTTTCATGCCCTTTTATTATGCTTTTCTTCTCTAATATTTCTTGTTTAACACTTCCAAGGTTAACACAAACAACAAGAGGTGACAGTGGGTCATCCTTTTTGTTTGTTTCCTTTTCTATATAATATTCTGTCAATTTCCCTCTAATCATTCTTTGCTGTTTGCTTTGAATAGAGCCGTCTAGTTGCTTGAGTAAATTTTTTTTAGTAAGCCGCATCTGTTTCCAGCACGTAACAACATGATCGGCCAGTGTCACATTATCAATGGCTCTGTTCAGTCTAGAAATAGTCAAAGCATTTGTTTTTCAGATGAGTCTCATAGTATTCCAAGTGTCCAAAATTACCTCGCATATTGTCTTTATTTGTTTCTCTTTGGCAAGAAATCCATTTTGATCAGGATGATAAAACTGTTTAAATATTTTTTAAAACTCTTTCTGGCCAATATTGAAGCAAAAAATTTTATAATCTGCATTTATGTAAAGAAATAGGGTTATAGTTCTTCATTTGTAATGGATCGCCCTCCCTATTTGGAATAAGTGTAATATAAGCTTCTAACCATGTTTTAAGGTTATCCTCGTTTCTTTAACATAACTTCATTTCATGAACTTTCTAGACAATGGAAGGTTCAATGATTCTTGTAATGTTTATAAACAATTTGCGGGAAGTCCTTCTGGGCCTGGGCGTCTTTCCATTATTTGCTTCTGGAGTGCTTCAGTTAGCTCCATCATCGTTATATTTGCTTTCGAACATTGTTTCAATTCTTCTTTAGGTAATCTGGGGTAGATTGCATTCTGTAGATTACTGTTTAACTCTTTCCTCATACAATATTCCCTCTTGTGTGTGTATAATTTTCATCATAATAGTCTCGTTTGTTTTCTTTCTTACTCTTTGCTACCATAGCAAACTTGGCCTTGTTCATTCTATTATTGCAATATTTTCCTTTGATTCTTTCTCCTTTCTAATTATATGCTACACATCTACCTGGTTTGTTTTTGCATCTTCAAAATAGTTGCTGGATTTAGCCCTTCTAAATTTTCCTGTGCTATTCCTTTCTTTTTCTATTGAGAACCCATTTAATGTTGTTATATTCCATTTTAACTTGAATATCCTTTTTTCTGTGCATTTTCTGTAACTCTTTTTTCAAGTCCTTTTATAACTCATCTTCTAATGCCTTAAGGCTAATCTTTTCAGGGTATTTCTTTTCCTTGTATAGTCTACTTTCAGCCTCTAGCAATATGGCTTCATTGTATCCATACATTCTGAATTAATAGGATTCTTTCTTTTTTGTTTTCTCTAAAGAAAAAGCAGTTCTTTCTCCACCTTACTGTGTGAAGTCTTTATTCCTTTAGAATATATATTTAACGTCCATGCTAGATTTTCTTCTTTGTTATTTCCATTAATTGTCATTGGATTGTTGATCTTGCCCAAGTACTCTGTTTCAATGTTTACTTCCCTTGAATAATTGGGTTTTAAAATTCTGTTGACATCCATATTATATCTACTTCTGGACCATGGATAAATGTCTATTTGAATTAAAGCTATTGTTGTTTTAGCATTTCTTTCTCCATGTATGTTAAGTTATTTCATCCACCATTTAAAAAAGGAATTTAGGGAGGATCTTCTGCTTTGGCTTTATTGTTTTCTGTGCTGTAATAATGCAAAGTTTATTGGACATGATTTAAATTTTTTAAATCTCCATCAAACTATATT
Organism: Laticauda laticaudata; assembly: GCA_004320025.1. Taxonomy (NCBI): domain Eukaryota; kingdom Metazoa; phylum Chordata; class Lepidosauria; order Squamata; family Elapidae; genus Laticauda; species Laticauda laticaudata. The sequence goes on along the minus strand of BHFT01017939.1, from coordinate 3,925 downwards.
AGCATATGTCCAGTTTCAATATTTTCATGTGTATTTTTTATAAAATTCTTCTTGATTGTCATTCGGCATAAAATTGCAATCAGGAGTTGTTTTTATTATTTCTTATAATTTCCACCATTAGTATTCTTCCTCATCATCATAGTATAGTCAATTTTGTTGGGATAATACTTTAATATATAAGGCCACATTCCTTCTTTTTCTGCATTGTGGTCAAAAGAGTAAATATTTCCTCATTTTGGCAGGTGTACTCAACAATTGTCATATTGCTTTTTTAAATATGTACTTCTTGTAGGCAGATTATATCAAATTTAATTTTCTCTAATTTATGGAAGGTTTCTTCTTTTAACAGCTGAATTAAGTCTTTTATGTTGAATTGTAATTAATTTTTTTTCTTCGCATGGTTATTTTGTAGTTAAGGTTAACAGCTCTCGTAGATCTTGGTTCACGTTGTTCACCTTCTTCTCTTTCCCAGTTCGTCATTTGTAGTCCTCTTGAATTCATTGGTGAAATTTTCCTTTTTCTGCCTCTTCTCCTCTTTAAAAATTGGTTTTAAAAAAAATCTGAAAAAAAATTTCAAGCTTCTCTCAACTGAGTCAATTCTATATCTCTTTTCTTGCATGTGAACATTTCACCTTCTGGAATCAGCCATCTATAAATTCACCTCATTTTTAAAGTAAAATTTGGTCAGGAATCTTCTCCATCTCTCTCACTCTTCCTGGGCACTTGTTCTGAAGACTACAATCTCCTTATTTTGTTTTCAATGTTTCTTTCTTGCCACTGCAATTTTGTGTTTATGGCTTCTTTGTAAATCTGATGTGAATTTCCTTGGTAAACTATTTCTCATCGTATATCTTGTAAAGACTTGATAAACTCATCTATTCATCATCCATCTCTCTTCGCATTGTGTTTCCAAAGCTTCAGCCAATTTTCTATCATTCTCAGTTAGTTTTGTCCTTTTTCTTCCTCTCATTTGAATCTGAGAATAAAATTCTGATCTGTCGCATCTCCCATCTCAGCATAACCACTTTTTATCTTGTTCAACCATACTTATACTGATATCAATAATCTCCAATCATTATCTTTTTGTTTACCTTCTTCTTCAGTTTTTTTGGAGCCCTCATCATACTTGAAACATCATTTGTTGGGATGGTCTTCGTCCACTTTTTCAATTGTTTTCCCTGTTCTTTTGGTTCATGTTCTCGTTCTTGTGGTCAGTGTTCTTCAATTCTCTTTTCAATATTCTCTGATCTTGTTTGAATATTTTGAATTCCTTGCATAATGCATCTGCAGGGTCAAGCTTTTTCTTGTTTCTTTTCTTGCTTTAAACATTGTCTATATTGAAGCGTTGTCCTCCACATGGTGGAGAGGAGAGAGCAAAAGTTTTGAAGAGCCTAGGAGTTGTTAACTTCCCTACTAACTTTTTGACAAATTCAAGATCTTTCAGAATTCTCTAGGACCTTCAAATCAGTTGGTGAAATAACGCAATTATAATTCCAAGTAAAATAGTGGGGAAAAAAAGAAAAGACCAATTGATAATAATTATTAAAAGAAAAAGAAAAAAGGAAAAAAATTTCTTCAGGCTCTTGTATACCTTAATCCAATTGATTAATTAGATAACAATAAAAATTCAAAAGTAAAGAAAAAGGTCATAAGCACACCATAGACACAGTTCTGGATGAACTAAAGAATCTTCTTGGATCAGAAGCGAAACGTCTTCCAAAAAGGAAAAAAAAGGAAGTCCAGTTGCCTCTTGAAAAAGCACATTTGGGGGCGAGCAGGACCTGGAATCTCCACAGACATACTTTCTTAGGGGGAAAAAAACAAGGGAACTACCTTTCAAAATTCAGAAATAACAAACCTAACAGAAAATGGATCCTTCTCCAAAATGTCCATACTTTTCAACAACAATTTAGAATGAGCAAAAGTCATCAAGCCTACACAAATCACACTGTAAAAATTTGATAACAATATATAGAAAGTTAAAAGAAAAGAAGCTGTAAAACGCCTCAACATTCAAATATCACAACCTGGTGAATTCATTGGAATCATGAGGTCAAAATAAACCAGTAAGCAGCATTCTTAACAAAGTCTTAATTTGATCTCAGAACAATCCATAACCTTCAAGCCAATACTACTGTATACCTAGAACTCCTAGCAAAACATCTAATTGAAAATAATATGTGCTAATTTCTATTGCTGTATCAAAAATATAAACATATGTAAATTTAATATATGTTATACAAGAAGAGTCTGAAATAAAATATGTATAGATGCCACAAAAAGATGGCATTTTTTACTTAAAAACATGCTATTTTTATTTTCCACTTGAGTCTCATTTTTAGCTTCTTTCTATAAACACAAAAGAATGAATACCAAGGGTTTTTTTTTTATGCAATGTAGCTGGGGAGTGAATACTCCGACCTGTTTGACTGATACATATTTCTGTAATTAACAAAAATATAGGTTAGCATATGAGCTTATTTTAAGAACATTCCTGCAATCTATTTATACACATATCTGTACATGAATTATTCAAGAGTATTGTGCATATTCTTTAATCATCTATTAAAGAATAGCTTCTTTCTGTTAAGCTGGAAAAAAAATCCTCTTCTTCTTGCTTCTGTTTTTTTTTCCAGAAACAGATTTAAAATGCCTCATTACAATATCCATGATATTTATACTGCTTATTCTTTAAAAAAAACATTTCCAATAGAGTATGAATGCTTTGCTAGATTCTGAAGATTTTAGATACAGCTATAAATAAAAAAATCATTTTTTAAAAACCAAAACACCCCTCATTGTCTTATTTAACAAACACGATGTTCTGGAAGCTATTTAAATTATTTTATCTGGGGTTCTCTCAGTTCTTAATTCTTTATCACAGGAAACTTAAAACTATTTTTTTTCCATTCAATCTTCAGCTCATAGCAAAAGTGAATCAAGGATTTGTTTTTTCCCCTTTGCTCAAGGACCCCTTTGCTGGTCAAAGCTTGTTGGATTTCCTAAAATTAAGATGTCCTCTTAGGGTTAGGGAACAAATGTTGAAGGTGTACAATAGAAACATTCATTAATATGGCACCTCTATTATTTAATATACAAATTAACTTGGCAAAATTATAATTATTAAATGCATACTGTTAAAGTATGCATACTATTAAATAAAGTATCTATTTATAAAATATAAAAAACCCACACTCTAAAAAGTATTTAATAATTGTAATGTTTGATGAGCGTTTGTTACATTATTTTCTCCACCAAGCACCTGAAAATCACATTGACATCTTCTAGACTGTCTCTACATTCTTCTGTATGAGGCTGAAATAGTGCTTATGTTTTCTGGGTGGGGGAATAATACTTGACTTTTTTTTTTTGCTTTTGTCCACTAAAAGGAATCAATTTTTGTGTGTGAGTACTTTTAGAGCAAAGAACTATTAATCAAAAGTCATTTTGTCTCTGTCTCCTTAGCAATAACAAAAATCAAATGGATGTCTGCAAGTCTGCAGAGATCCAGTTATCAAGGGCAACATTGATGTGGGTTGTCTACTGCCACACACCTGCACCTATCAGGAACTTCTTAAAGATGCCGTATCTTTTCCTGGGATGGTAATGAGCCCGGCCAGTTTAAGCAGGCTATTGCTGATTCTTAATCACATTTTATTTTTTAAGTCTGGATCTCTTTGCAGCTCTAACATAAACATATTATCAAAAACAAACAAAACCACCGAAGTTTAACACTTAGAATAACATATACTTTTCATTCTGATTCTATTTAGTACATTCTGAAGCTACTTACTATATTATAAAAAAGAAAATAATAATAATAAGTTTATAATATAATTAAAACAATAATCTATAGCAGATTAAGCTCTATTATTAAATCCAATTTTCTAACATTATTTCAAATATAAATACAACAATACAATCT